>JAYMTP010007645.1:0-10789 GCA_036897365.1 Geranium brycei | reverse complement strand
TAAACTCAAAAATTCAGTATTTTTTTTATATCCGTTGGGCCTCAAATGAAAATAGCCAGCCGGCCCAGCCCATGAGCCCACTGCCACCAACACCGCACAGCCCATCGCCCCAGCTGCTTCACAAACGTTAAACTCCCAAAACATTATAAAGCATAAAAACATTTCATACGTTTCCGATGTGGGATGCGTGATGATGAAGAGAGGATAGCCCAAGAGAGCCTTCTCTCCTCTGCTGGCATGTGTCTATTATCTATACATACATTTTATATAAATATAGAAATAAATAAATAAAAAATTAGATTTTTACTTTCTTTACAACCCAAAATATAGAGATGCAAATCCATTACAGCGCTGGTCTCTCTCCACAAACATCTGTGTTCTGATGCACAAAACTCATTCCTCCATTATATATTTGACAGATTGAAATGTATCATCATCGTCAATAACAGTTATTGGATTAGAAGAAAAGAGAGAGAGGAAAAGGAGGGCCTCTCGCTCTCTCTTCTTAGCATTCCTCCTCTCAGATCTTAACTTTCTCTCGATTTCTCTTCTGGGTCTTCTTCATTTGGTATCATTTTCATCTAAAAATGCTTGCTTTTGTTTTGTTTCCATCTGTTTCGATTCTGTGATGTTATGGGTGTTGCTTGTTTTGTCAAAGTTGATTCCTTTTTCTTTGTTTTTAAGGAGCTCTGGATCGTGGGTCGATCCGTGATTGATCGGTGAAAGCGTCTGAGCTGCTGGATTGAATCCGAGGATACCCATTTTGTGAATTCTTATTTTAATAATACATCCAAGCTTTGTGTGTGTCTCTGTGCTGTCTTTGACGAGGTATGTTTCTTTTTCTTGTTCAATCCGCATTGCATTACCTTGTTTTGTTGTAGATGCTCTTCTTTTTGTCAATATAAAGTTGAATTGACGTTGATTGATGATTAGGAAACTGATTGTTGAATCGAATTTTGTTTTCTAGTCATCTATTTTTGAGTTGCTTGTTAGATCCCGTTTGTGATTCAGATTGTTACAAGAAATGATTTTGATCAGTCATGGCTGAGTTTGGTTTGTCTTGTGATCATTTTGGTTTTTTAGTTTGATCTGATTTTTAATTGAGGGAAAATTGACTATTGAATCAGTGAAAATGGAAATTGAACCTGGCAAGCTTTTCATTGGTGGGATTTCATGGGACACGAATGAAGATCGTCTTAGAGAGTATTTCCAAACTTTTGGGGAAGTGATGGAAGCTGTGATCATGAAGGATCGGGCCACAGGACGTGCTCGTGGTTTTGGTTTTGTTGTCTTTACCGACCCTGCAACTGCAGAGAGGGTTGTTATGGAGAAGCATGTAATAGATGGTAGAACTGTAAGTGTTCACCTGATCCTTCCTTTTTTTCTCTACAACAACTTGCATTTACACTGATTCTTCTGAATTGTTTTGCTTTGTCCCTTATAATTCAAGTTTATACACCCATGAGAAGTCCTTAATTTGCAATCCAATTATTAAAGAACAATTGGCACATTATGGCTCTGTGAACTGTGAAATTATTGATATTCTCTTGTTTCTATAGTCAACAAGCTGAGATCTATGTTTGCTTTTGATCCTTAAGGTAGGGAATTGCTGGCTACATGTAATTGTCATAATTGACATAGATCATCTCAACGAAGACAATCTGATACATTTAAAGATATGTTATTTAGAGATAGCAGGATGTTTAAAATCTGTCTGCATCAGTAGTCTCTATTCATTTTATTATATCAATTAAGCTCCTTTCGAATTCATTTTGGGCCATTATACTCTTCCAGGAAAGGGATAATGAGTCCAAATGATAATCACTTATATGAATGTTGTTCTAAGTATGACGTACAATGTAAAAGAGACAGTAACATATTTCACGTAAAGTAAACATATTAGAACAATGGATTTGGTTGGGGAACCTTGAGAGCCATTAGTAAGATTTTGATGGTGGGAGGATGGAACTTTAAGAAATTTAGTTATGGGAGCTTGTATATGATCTACTGGAAACAGTTCTATGTTGCTTGAGATAGTTTGATGAGCTGTTGCACAATGACTTTCTTGGAAGTCACCGTGGAGAAGAAGGGGAATACTTCCAATTAGTTTTTACTTGATGTCTAATATGAATATTTTCTGGAACTGCAGCATTTGAAAACATCCATCTTTAAAAATTATATCTGAAAATTTAGCTTAGATTTGGCCTACGATTATTCATATTTAAACATCTCACATTCTAGGCGTATTGGTGAAATAAACTTGTAATGCTTTATATATTTCAGTTAGCATCGAGGGATCTGTGATGTTTCAAACCATCATTTGTATCATATATGGTGTATTTGCTGACTTTATCTTTTCAACTATCAGGTTGAGGCGAAAAAGGCTGTTCCTAGGGATGATCAGAACATTCTGAACAGAACCAACAGCAGCATTCACGGGTCTCCTGGTCCTACTCGCACAAAGAAGATATTTGTTGGAGGATTAGCATCCTCAGTCACAGAAAGTGACTTCAAGAAGCATTTTGAACAGTTCGGTACAATCACTGATGTCGTTGTGATGTATGATCACAACACCCAGAGACCAAGAGGTTTTGGATTCATTACTTTTGATTCAGAGGAAGCAGTGGAAAAGGTGTTGCACAAAACCTTTCATGAACTCAATGGTAAAATGGTTGAAGTCAAGCGAGCTGTTCCTAAAGAGTCATCTCCAGGAACTAGTCGAGCTCCAGTAGGCGGGTATAATCTTGGTCTGAGTAGAGTCAATAGCTTCCTTAATGGGTACTCTCAGGGATACAATCCAAATTCCTTTGGAGGTTTTGGAGTTAGAATGGATGGAAGGTACAGTCCAGTCACTGTTGGCCGGGGTGTAATATCTCCAATCGGTCCTAATTATGGAATGGGAGTAAACATTGAACCAGGGATGAGTCCAAACTTAGGGGGGAATCTGAACTTTGGTTCTAGCCTTGGCTATGGACGCGAATCAAGTCCTTTATATACCGGGGGCTCAAACAAGTTTCCTGGCCCAATTGGGTATGGTGTGGGCAACAATGGAAGTGGATCTCTCTTAAGTTCACCAAGTCGGAATGTGTGGGGCAATGGGAGTCTCAGCTATTCTCCAAACTCTGCAAACTCAAGTGCTCTCATGGACTCTGGAAATGGTAACTTGGGAATGGATTCCTTTGGCAATATTGGGGCAATTTGGGGTTCCTCTCTTAGTTCCACTCAGGTCGGTGGTGTAGGTTCTGCCTATGGTACTGGCAATCTTGGGGATATCGGCAGAGATGTCAATTCTGGTTCAGGAGGCGGAGCGTATGGGCGAAGAATTGGAACCAATGCCTTTCCGAATGGTGGATATGACGGGGCAGACATAGACTCTTATGAAAGTGGTTCAGTTTATGGGGACATCACCTGGCGATCATCACCTTTGGGGCCGGATAGGTCCAACTCATTCGGTTATGGTCCTGGAAATGCTGCTTCTGATGTCATGGGTAGAAGCTCTCTTGGTTATGTTGGTGATTATAGTAGACAAGAAAATAGAGGTAATAAGTACTTTTCTTACTATTTTTATTTATTCGATCCTTCATCCCCATTAAAAACAACCCTATCTATCTTATTGCCCCTCCATCCCTTCCATTTGACTAATAATCGTATGCATTTGACTAATAATCACTTCCATTTGCAAATCCTCCATCTAGTTGAGGCATTTTGGGTAGACAAGTGCTCTATCTGGTGATGTTTTATCATTACCATCAACAATATGTCATCTACAGCACATCGAATTGGCCACTTGATTTATGATTAGTTTTGATAGTGTAATTGAATTATTTTCTTGCTAGACAATGAGCTGCTAGTTCAATGCGTAAATCCCAATGCATGTTAAATCTAGTATCTTTGACATTTACGAGATCTGAAGATGAATTTACGCCTACAGCCTATATGGGTATATCACCCTCACACATGACTGCAAATATATGTATGCGCTAATGGCCTCATATTTTTATTTCTCCAAAGTCTAAAGCTAATTATATTGCAAATCTTACTAGGGCTGCTCTTTTAACACAAGCTTGCCATTTAGTTTTTTTATGCAACAAGTAGGGGAAAAAGATTCTTAATTGTTGGTTAGACATCTAGAACCCTTGCACATGCAATGTCAGTGATTTAGTCACCAAGAGCATGCTCTACATTTTCTAAACTATATATGTTAATCAGAAGTGGAATATATATACACGGTCTTGATACCATTTTGTTTTTGGCAGGAATTGCTGCTTAGGAAGCTAATGATACAGAAGTCAAAAGGTTACTTTTAGGTGAAGTGTATCTGGTAAAGCATGTGAAGAACTGTGAATTTTCATACATTTTCCTCGCGGAGATACTTCAGTTGACCTGATAATCCGATTTAGGGCTAATTGGTATCCCTGTTTTGAAGAAGTCAGTATAGAGGTACAAGGAGTTTCATGTTTTTTTAATATAGGCTTTGTTTGAGTTTGATTGAGATGCGCAATCAGGTTGGATACACACACAAGTGCTGTCTGATGCATCTCTCTTTATTGGCATTTTCATAGTGATACAAGAAAGAACAGACTTTTCTTTCTTCTTCCTTTTTTATTTTTCTTATGCTGCAATATCCAGCTATTTGCTGGTTCTTGTCAGCCATGTTGTTCGATTCGCCTTGCCCGTTCTTTTTTCCTTTTTTTTCTTCTCCAGATTGTATGAATTGTCTTGTTGATTTACTAGTGTAAAACTTTCAAGGGATGCTCATATGAGTTTCTGACAATAAATTAATGCATAGTTATGAAATTTCCATGACTCCTTATTTTATACAGTTAGATATTGGTTATGTTACATGTTCATGTTATCTTTGCAATGTCTGAATCTTAGAACATATTCTTCTTATTTTTGGGGTTTAACATCCTGGAAATAAGTGAAAAGAATGAGAAAACTGACAATAAATTAATGCATAGTTATGAAAGTTCTCTGGGTATTGAATTTTAAGGAAGTAGGATTGATTTGCATTTTTTTTTAAATCCCAAAAATTGGAAAGATTGGAAAAGAAGTTTATTGTTAAACCATCAAATCATTGCAACTTGATAAATTGATCAAATTCAGATTCATGGTATGGTTTTCTTGAATCTTGGCCGTTGTGATAAAGGATAGGTATTAAAGACAAGAAAGTGATGGGTTCCACTAGAAATAGCAAGTGACTGACAATTTGTTTTTTCATGCTAAATTAGAGGTCACTTTCAAGGGGTATATAGCCTCGGCCTCCAATCTCCAATGTCTCCAATCTTCAGCAACTGCCAAATTTAGGAATATTTGTTTTCAGGTGGTCCTCTCCTTATCTCTCTCTCCACCGACCAGAAACATTTTGAGACCAACCTCTTCTTTATTGACTTGTACATCAAACACCAGTTTCTAGCAGACAAACAACATACTTGGTTTCAAATTCAAGAATTTGGTTAAATGTCACTTCCATGACATGATGATTGTTTCTTACATTGATGATTCAATGTAGGAGCAGTTTGATCTAGATATAATAACGAGTGAAGATAATAAACATGGCTAAAATACTAATACACAATTCGTATTATCATGTTCTGCTACGTATCCAAACAGTTTCACTCGCTAAGTTGCTGGATCTCCAAAAACGCTCGTGGCCTTTACTGACATATTCTACTTCTGCGCCTACTATTGATATATGGATTGTTTCTTTTCCCTTCTACTTCTCCCATACCGTCCTGCATTCAAAGCGTCACCAACCCTCTTTCAGCAATCGTTCTTTCTCGAGGATGTAGAGACCTTCCTTGTATTTCTGGTTCTCTTCATAAGCCTTATCCTAGAAAGACAAACATTAACTTCAGCATACCACACGAGAGAAGATCAATAATATTCATGTTCTCAAGCCTAAACTAAAGTGGGTGACCTAATTCTCTTGCAAATAGATTTGTTGATAACAGGTATTTGAGTAACACTGTAGTGGCAAAATGATCAATAATATTCATGTTCTCATGCAGTGATCTCAGTTCAGTTATATAACAATTGAAAATGAAGCTAGCGAACCAAAGCCAAGATAAATATAATGTTCCCTCATGTTAAGATTCTTAGAAACTGTAGCGAGTTCTAATTGTTGACATATAGGATAGCAACTATATCTTCCATGAAAACGAATAAACAAAATATAGGTTCAGAGCCAGAGCAACAGTGCACGAAACACCAAATAATATGTTCCGCTATGATAAGCAATTGGAGTGGCTATAGTATTTTCATGTGCTATGCAGTGTTCCACGCAAATGTAATATGTGTTGTGTCGTGATTATGCAAGGCTTTAGGGAGAGGGGATTTTACAATATTATAAAATATATCTAGATGGTGAATAATGTGGCTCTACTCCAACAAAATCAAAATGCAAATTACATGGAGGTGCTAAAGCATGTCAATTTATGCATCTACACACACTATT
Organism: Geranium brycei; assembly: GCA_036897365.1. Taxonomy (NCBI): domain Eukaryota; kingdom Viridiplantae; phylum Streptophyta; class Magnoliopsida; order Geraniales; family Geraniaceae; genus Geranium; species Geranium brycei. The sequence goes on along the minus strand of JAYMTP010007645.1, from coordinate 4,332 downwards.
TTCTCTTTCTATCAAGATGTGCATCTATAAGCATGGGGATTGGACAGCCTACTATCAAACTTACATATCTCCAGCCCAGTAACTGTTGGCATGAGCTACAATAAATGTCACTCACAGTATGCAATCCACTGTTGAGCAACCTCTGTTCCTTAGGTCCAAGAGATATGTTCACCCTGAAAAATTCAGTGATGGGCTTAAATAACTAAAAACACAACCTAACCAGACGTGTATAGTAGAGATTAAGCATGATTTCCAGAACATCACTAAACAAATAGAAAAATGGCATATAGAAACAGCAGCATCATGATTCACGGTTGTGTGTGTCTATGAGTACTTCTTCGACGGAAGACAGCAAATTGGTATGATTAAACCCTAAGTAGAATCAAAATGAATTTCTTGAATCTCATTTTGAGTTTAACATCATTGGCCGAGACTAATGGAAGCTCATCATTGATGTGATATTATATACAACCAACCATCTTCGTATTATTTACTTCTCATTATCAAACCACAAAACCTCAAGTTATAACGTGTGAACGAAAAAAACCCACCACCTTCAAACCACTAAAGCAAATCAAAGGATTTCAAGTCAGCATCACCCGGAAACAGTCACAATCATGTCATAAGAGGGCCAATAATGTGATTCAGCATCCTTTAGATCACTCATGTTCGTTACCAAAGCACTAGAACAGAACTGAATACTGACCCTATCGCCAGGCAACATTAAAAGTCCATGCAACTCAGATACTGACTCCAGCTTCACTCAAAATGACCCAATCCAAACTCTTTGCACTAACACTCCATAAAGATCATAACCCACTTTCGACTTTCCACAGCAACTCCCTCACACCCCCATCATCCTTCAAGTTTAACACTCATATGCCAAACCAAAAATTTTCTTTCCAAAAGGGAAGAATATAAGATACCACTAGGTCACTGTAGTTGTATAAATATTTGCATAATGCTACACACTAACCCATATGACTGTAGCTCACCAGCTCAGTCACAGATAAATTTGGCACAAAAATAGAGGCACCAAAAACTTAGAACACCTCCCACTATCTTGTTTCCCAAGTCATCAATTCAAGTTCTTCTCTTTTACCCAGAATTTGGGATTTTCAGACCAAGTAACAGAATCGAGAAAAAAAACAATCTTTCCACGATTCTACAAAAATATAGATGAAAAGCAATCAAACCCAGAAGCAATTCGGGTCCAACGAAAATGGGAAAAAAAAATCAAAATTAGGTTGAGTAGATTAACAAGCACGTACACCTTTCTGAAGAGATAGGCCCTGCCGTAACGTCCCTGGAAATCCTTCGAATCGATGTCGTCGTGGGACGCAGAATCGACCTTGCAGCACTTGCACTTGAAGATCTTCGCTCCACTGAGCGTCTCTATGTAGAGCCTCCCCATCAATAACGGCGCTGGGCTTCGATTGCTGCGACCAAATTATCGAATAAGATCGAAATGGGTCTTTGCTTTTTTGATCTCCTGAAAGATTTGGCTCATTTGAACGCTGATCGGAGAATCGAGGAAGAGAATTGGGCGATTGGTCCGTGGAGCTTGGGGAAGATTCATGTTTAGTTCCAGATGGGCACGACACCACCATCAGGGGCAGGGGTAGTCATGTCTTTTCATTTATTTTATTGCATAAATTCATAATTTCTTTAGCAATTTATAATTTGGGAAAGTGCACGAAATCATATCAATTGTATTATTATATTTGCATAAACCACTAAAAACATCAATAATCACTAATGTTTTTTATGAGAAGAGAATTAACCATCCACAACTATTATTGATACCCAATAAGATTTTCAGAAAGCCTTCTTGCTCGCCCTCAAGTTCTGCATTAATGATATTGTTTAGTGCATATTCACCATCATTGTCGTTGTCTCATTGCGCGAAATGTCATCCCTCCTCAAAAACGTTATATCTAATGGCTCCTCCACTTTTTCATAATCGCTGGAGGGTACATTGACCTCCCTCTCATTACCGTAAACGATCACGTTCTCTGCCTCATTTGGGAGCATATCGTGATTCTCTGACTCATTAAAATTCGAGATGACAAGTATTGGATTGCTCAAGAACCGTAAAGAAAATTTATTGATGACAAGTATTGGGTTATTCAAGTACCGAACTGACGTTGTAGTTTCGCTGGTCACACAGAAGAGAAATTCTAAATTTGTGGAAAGAAGATGAGGCCACTCTTTTAAGCTTTAACTTTATTGTTAGGATTTGAGGCCATTTTATATCTAAAAAAAATAGTTTACATGTTGCTTGCATGATACCAAACAATATTTGCAGTGTCAGCTAACTCTAACATATAATAGGCGATTTTAGTTATAACTTGATATCATGAACAATTTTATCGCAGTGTCAGCTAACTCTAACATATAATAGGCGATTTTAGTCACATGACTTCCTAATTTTTTTTATTACAAATACATTTATAACATTCATGCAAGAATACGAGTCAAATAATATTTTCTTTTCTCCTCAAACTTATCCAATCCACTTGTGAGAGACATGAAAATCTTAGAGCTGGAAATGTCTTCCCTCTGACCCCAACTGAGCAAGACCTCATTTCTTTCTATTTTAGGCACTTCTCTTCTCTTCTCTTCTTTACATATATACTATTTTTAGATTGAAACAGAGCTCTTATCAAGAAATGGTAAATGCATATGGAGAAAAATGGGTCCCTGCCATGAATGCATAACTGTATCACAAGCTCAACTGCCTTGTCATTATAAATTCCACCACTTTCATCTTCCTCTTTTTCACAAATTAGTTTGAGTGACTTCTCAATAAAGACTCATTTTGTAGAAAATAAAACATAAATAAAACTTATAAGAATAAAAAACAACAAAAGTATAGGAGAGGAAAAAAAGAAGACAGAGACAGTGAGTTGCATTCTTATGCAATTTCAGTCAGCAATAGCATTTTACCATATACAAATTTCATCAAGTTTCTTTTTCTTCCCATTGCTGGATTCTTGATATCACTTTGGTGAGCTGATCATATGTTCTTGATAACACATTTATATATATGTATATGTGTGTGTGTGTATTTCATACTGAATTTTTTTCTTTCATTTCCTCTGTCTCTGCATAAAAGGGTTTGTTGTATAAACTGAGGAAAAGTAGGGCATAAACAATGGTTGAAGGTGGTGGGTCTGCAGTAGCAGACAAGACAGAATTTACAGAATGATGGAGGATAACATTTAGAACACCTTACATCATGAAGCTTGCCTGCTCAGCCGGCATTGGAGGCCTCCTCTTTGGCTACGACACTGGTACATGTATACATACATACATATAGCATATAGAGATGTTAGAGTCCCGCATCTGAAAGATGTGAATCTGTTCATCAGCTTAAGTAATAGCCTGGGTCTCCATCTATAAGTTTGTGATTTTAGGTCGGTTGGGCTGATGATGGCATGTCATCAGATTTTTGTACAATTTGTTAAAATCCATCAAAACGGACAAAAAATGAACTGAATTCCATTTCTTTTTAAAATAACATAATTGCTCCTGAAATAAATTACTAAAAAATTCAAATTTTTATGTGATTCCTAGTGATAATTTTTCTTGTTTTTGGGAGGCTGCAGGAGTGATTTCCGGTGCTCTTCTCTACACTCGCAAGGACTTCGAAGAAGTAGACAAGAACACAAAGTTACAAGTGAGTTTCTGGCAAACCACAATCCATTTATATGTAGACATAACCTTAGCCTAATGGTGGGTGGTGAGTAATATATATATGTGTGTGTGTGCGCGCGCGCGTGCAGGAATGGATAGTGAGCTCAGCGGTTTTAACAGCTATAATGGGTGCCGGGTTGGGTGGAGTGATGAATGACATAGTCGGGAGGAAGACGACGATGTTAATTGCAGACGTGCTCTTCTTCATGGGGGCTATGATAATGGGATTTGCTCCCAATCCGATGATCATCATCGTAGGGAGGCTCTTCATCGGTCTTGGAGTTGGTATGGCTTCCATGACTTCCCCTCTTTACATTTCCGAAGCTTCTCCCCATAGGATTCGAGGCGCTCTAGTCAGCACCAACGGCTTGATGATCACCGGAGGCCAGTTCCTGTCTTATCTCATCAATCTTGGATTCACAAAGGTATGTTATGATTTCACATGTAAGTTCAAATCTACAGATGATAAATATAAAACAAAACGAGAGTTCATATACACATTGAACTAGGGCTGTCCAAACCCGGTTAACCGGAACCGGTGAGCAAAACCGATAACCGAACCGGTCAACGCCGGTTTTTAAAATTCAAAACCGAGACCGGACCGGTAATGGTCCAAAACCGTCTACACGGTTA
>JAYMTP010007644.1:0-10789 GCA_036897365.1 Geranium brycei | reverse complement strand
CCAACTCCCTCACGCTCCCAACACAACTATTCGTCGCTCCAAACCTCGACAATTTTTGTCTGCAACATAGCCCAAAAATATTCAACCGCCAAGCTTCTCTCGGTCTTCTTCCAAATCAGCAAACCCCTCAAAGCCGACATAGCCAGATCGACGACATCAAGAGGTAAACACTTCGTATTCATGCTCTACCCTAAGCATACTGAGGCCCTTAAAGCAATCTCCATTTTTGATGGCCGATCCTTTTTCGAAGAATGACTCCTGGTTACTCTGGCCAGATCTAAACCCTCTCATCACCAACCTGATTGGTCAATGCCACTCAACCCTTACAAAAACTCTGACCATCCCCAAATCTGGAGGTTTGTTTCGCACCCAAAACCGGCCCGTGCTCCCCGTGTGTTATCTCCAACTCCATCCTCAAGATCCTGCTCGCTCCATTTGAACAGATTCTTAAATGTTAGTCTGAATCAAACAATTATTGCAGTACAAAAGTCTTCTTTAGATCCCAACACAATTAGAGCTCAATTTCACGCGTTAGATGTCTCAGACATATCAGTATCATCGGTCAATGATAGGGTCTTCACACTTTTTTTCCTAGATGAAAATTTGATGATCACAATGAGAGGAACAAGATGGAGCTGGTTCAGACAGTGGTTTTTTGGGTTCTTAGAGCTCAACAATCTCATATCTGATGCATGCCATTTTGTGTGGGTTGAAATCATAGGTCTTCCCATCTCCCATTGGTCTCCAGAATCCCTCGATAGTGTGGCTGTGGTGGTCGGAACTCCTGTGGCAATTCACCCTTCTATTTAAAACGGAGAGAGCCTCGGTCGGGGTTTAGTACTTATCCACATCAGTGACCTTCAATCCAAACAATGTAACGTAAAAATCACATAGAAGATTCAATTCAATAGCCCAGGTGAATCTTGTTGATAATAAAGACGCCCCTCGTCCTGTATAAAGCCACAACCACAGATACGTCAAGCTCGAATGGGGAAACAGACTTCGAAGACCAGGAAGATGAGAACGTGGATGATTCCAATATTGGAACGAATCAGATGACAATAGCTCTAATTCAGCTAAGGGCACTAACTCGGATGAGGAGGAGGTTGACTTTCTCCTGGACCCTAGCGACCACACCGATGAGATTTCTGTAGCTCCGGTGATCTCTGATCGACAGGTTCAATAGAACTATTCACTTATAAAGACACAACTAACCACATCAGTAACCTCCAATTCATCGGCTCTTAACCCCCAACCTTGGGTATTCGTAATCTACATAGCAACCTGCCTCCTCTAGGACCGTTTGGAACGAAAATTAAGAAATCAGTCAGAGCCAAGCATGCAAGCCCAACCTCATCGGCGGAGTCGAAGCTTCAGGCTCAACAAACATGGGCATACTGTAAGTCTTTTGGTTTTAAAGTCAAGGATACCGAGGAGGATATTATCTCATACATCGAGCAAATAAACTCAGACCTCAACTTTGTTATTGATTCTAGCGATCGTAGACTTGATCCTCGACATGAGGATCATCTCTTGGTATGCTAGAGGACTCTATTCTACCCAGAAGCATCGTGATGCTACCGCCCTTCTTTCCTATGATCGTCCATCGATCTTCATAATTTAAGAAAGTAAATGTGAAGAGTTTTCCCATGTCTAATTCAGAGCTTGCGGCTTCTCGCTGGTTTGAAATTTTTTCTTTATTCCCTCTATTGGGAACTTGGCGGGATCACACTCGACCTAGCTCAAATTTGTATTCTTCATTACCAGCACTTCATCCATCAACATCACTAACTTTATCTTAAGTATACATCAACCACCAGTATTTATTGCACTCTTTTGAGCGTATATGCTCATTGCTCTCCCTTTGGTAAGATGCAACTCTAGACAGCCCAACACTGATCAGCCCATTCTTTGGCCAGCAATTTCAGAGTCGTGTTCAGAACGATCAACCAATCATTCTGAGCACTCAAGTCGATTCCAATCTGAATTAGACATCCTAACTTTTACCAGGTGCATCAATGATGCAAGCTTACTCAATCTCCCCTTATCTGAACGTAAATACACTTGGTACGGCCGGGTTCGAGATCAAGCCACCTTGATCGTTTCCTACTCTCTCTAGCCATATTCGATCATGTTGTAAACCCATTCCAGACAACAATAGACATGACTATTGTCTGGTCCTACTTAGTTCCTCTTTGAAAAATTGGGGACCGCGACCGTTTAAGTTCATCAATGCATAGTTTGAGGAAGCGGATTTCTTACCTTTTACTGTAGAGACTTGAAATAATGTTCATATAAATGTATGCTTCAAACTACAATACATGCTTGGAATCACTCACCGCTTCTGGTCTTCTCTTATTTTATATCATGGGTTGACACCCTCTAGATTCTAGGTAGTTTATTTTTAGTTTTATCTTCTTTCCCTATATTGTATTATTATTTTTTACTATTGTAATAATATTCCGAAACTTATAAAAAAAGTTAAGAAAGGGAAGATAAAAAATTGAAGGATGGTAGGAGGTTGGTAAAGAAAATGATGGTGAAAAGAAAAAAAATGGATGGATAAAAAACGTGGAAAATATATAATTATAAATAATTAATATAGGAGTAATTTAGACTTTTCACATAATAAAAATTAATACAGTTAATCTTCGTAAAATGAAAAAGTAATTAGAGAGTGGAAAAATATGTTTTAAAATGGGTTTAATGATGGATTGGAAATTATCACTATGAGTTGGCCCAGTGTTAAGGGACTGGTCTAGAGTCCGAATCCTGGCCTCCGGAGGAGGCTGGTTTTAATAATGTATTTAGTTAATTTGCGTTGTACTGTTTAAAGCGGCCGTATTAATCAGACCAGATCTTCTTAGCCTGCGAGCGAGGAGAAGAAGACCCATTCCTCACTGTAGATTTATTCTCTTCCTTCTCAACACTCTCAGCTCGTCTCTGTTCGTTTCTAGGGTTTCCGATTTCGCTCTCGCTCACAGATCTGTATGATTCTGCGCTTTTGATCGGTTTGGCCCGATCATGATCCTGGCAACTCACACTCCTTGAAATCTTCATCAATGGCGTCAATCCGGAGAACTCTGTCGCCGGCGCACCACGACCGGACCTACCAGAACGGCGGTCCCGCCTTACCTATCTCTTCGCCGCCGAGCAAGGCGTTCCCGCACGACAAGTACTCGTCTCCGTCTCCGGCGGCGTTCGGGGACCTAGCGGCGCGGGTCCGAAGGATCGCTGCCGGGGCGTGCTCCCGGAAAGGGTGGAGGAGGTCGTCGCACCGGTACCTGATCTTCTTCTTTGTAGGTTTCGTGGTCGGTATGATGCCGTTTGGGCGCGTCGACGATATTCGTAGCCAGGACTTCTCGTTCGAGATCAAGCCGCACCATGTGAATGCTCAACGGGAGGAGAACGAAGCTATCTTCGTTGATTTGGTGAGCTTAGGGGTGGAGAAGGAGTCGAGAGTGAAGGAGAGGTTGGATTTCGTGCCGAGGAAGCAGTTGATTGTGGTGACTCCGACCTATAATCGGGTGCTGCAGGCATATTTCCTGAACAGGATGGCTCAGGTGCTGAGGCTTGTTCCTCCTCCGCTGCTGTGGATAGTGGTTGAGATGAGTTCGGCTTCAATGGAGACTGCTGATGTGTTGAGGAAGACAGGGGTGATGTATAGGCATTTGGTGTGCGCCAAGAACTTGACGAACGTGAAGGATAGAGGTGTTCATCAGAGGAACACTGCATTGGAGCACATTGAGCATCACCGGCTTGATGGAATTGTCTACTTTGCTGACAATGATAACGTCTACTCGCTGGACTTGTTTGAGAGTTTGAGAGGAATTAGGTAAATCAGCTCGATCGAATACATGAATTTTGCTGGCATTAATTTCTACATGACATTTTTTTGCTTATCCTGTGATTGCATTCCTAATCATTCTAATCTTTTGATCTCCTTTGGTTGCATTATTAGTTTTTATGCTGCTGTGCTCCATGCTAGTTTGATTTGTCCTTTTAGCTACCATATACATATACGCCTTGCTTACAGTTTTTATTTGGTAGTGCTGCACTGGACTATAAACACATGTGAATTGGAAGTGATTTTCCTTTAATGTTGGTTGTTTGCTTTATACTACCTGTATAACCATTGTACCTCCAACTTGTTGGTTATGTAACTTAAACAACTTTTTGACAATCTAGTTGGGCATGAATCGGGCTAGTTGGGGAAGCCCAGTATAATATAAAGTGGGTAGGACAATATGCAAGTTCATGTTGTCATTTGTGGGCACACCTACCCCTGCTTTTTCTAGAGAGGTGTCATTCACATGGTATCCACCTTATGTTGAACCAAGGCAGGCGTCAAGCATAGGATAGGATATTAAAATAACAAAAAAAAAGTTTTAGTTTATGTATGTGCGACAATAAACTAGAGAAATGAAATATCTCCACAAATGCACAATTTTGCTCCCCTTCCCTGCTTTTGGGGTGAAATAAGACATACCATGCAGGAAATATTTTTGCTTTATTCCTCTGATTTCCTTCCTTACCTGTAATATTATGTCTCTGGAAGTGGAACTGATTGGCAATATATCTGCCTACAATGTCCATTCGCTAACATTAATATCTCTGTTTGTTGTCTTAAACAATGTGACTGTTTAAGCTCTACCGATATGAATTATCAGTTTCTCTAGCTTGAAATATGATCTAGGAGATATTGCGTACTTTAGATCAATGTTTCTGTACGATTAAATCAGTATCTGGCGCACTTTAACCCTCTATTCCCTCATGTGCTTTGTCTTCATGTATATTAGCCTTCTGTTCCCTCCTTCATTAGGACACGTCTACAGAACAAGGTGTGGACACACACACACACAAAGATATTGCGTGCTTGTGTTGTTCTATTCTCTTATATTATCATTGTGGGTAGGACTATAAGCTGAAGATACCAAGGGGTGAATTAATTACATGGATGGATTTCAGGTCTCATTTCTGCAACTAGATAATAATAGATATTATTCTTTTGGATATATATTCTTCAACAGAGTAGATTCTTTATTGTTCTGTCTTCAGAAATAATTTGAAAAAGATTGTTCCTTGTCGTGTTTAGTCTTTAACTGCAAATTACTTTTCCTCCCCAAAATATGCTTCCTTTTCCCGAGTTCTAATTATTTTTTTCTTGCATTCCAGCTGTTTTGGCACTTGGCCTGTTGCTATGCTTGCACAAAGCAAAAATAAGGCAATATTGGAAGGTCCAGTATGCAATGGAAGTCAAGTAATTGGGTGGCACACCAACGAGAAAAGTAGGAAATTCCGTAGGTTTCATGTTGATATGTCTGGATTTGCTTTCAACAGCACCATCTTGTGGGACCGAAAGAGGTGGCGACGCCCCACTTCAGCCCTGATTCGGCAACTGGACACAGTGAAGGAAGGTTTTCAAGTATGCATTACTCTATTGCATTCTTAAGATTTTTTCGCAACATAAGTTGGAGTTGCTAGTTTGCAAAGGTGGATATGTATTAAAATTATGTTCTTTTTCATAGGAAACTACATTTATAGAGCAGGTAGTGGAAGATGAAAGTCAAATGGAAGGTGCGCCGTTTGGCTGCTCGAGAATAATGAACTGGCATCTCCATTTGGAATCACGAAATATTTTCTATCCTGGAGGGTGGCTGCTTCAAAAGAACCTTGATGCTGATCTTCCCCTTAAATGATGGAACTTCTGCCTACAATTTTGAAACTGAGAACTCAAAAGAGGTATGAATTTATGGTGTTGTCTATGAGAAGTACATTTTGAAATATGGTAACCCACAGTAGTTGTCTATGAGTAGTACATTTTTAAACCCTCAGTAATAAAGATTTGCCTATTCCAAGCAAAGTAATAGTTACTCTCAGAAACCAAACGACCTATTCTTATCTTCTTAGCTTCTTATATGACCGTCTTTGAAAAAAAACTTGTGGTTTTCTGATTGACAGTTACTTCCTTTTTGGTGGGCCCCTTCCCAAGCAGATCTTTGCTTCATATGCCTCCATCAGCTGTAAGATGCACCTACAAACTAATAGCGAGGTGGTCATAACAAAGTAAATATCTGATTTTTGTGTAGAATTGTTCCAGCATTACATTCTTTCACTGGAACAGAATTACATTTTTGTTTTAGTGTTCTGGTGTTTGTTTTGGGGGATTGATAGGTCACAACTGAAAAGCCTCACGTGCTTCGCGTATGGTCTGTTCTGTTCAGGTTCTCTACCAACAGGATGTGATGTTTGTAAGTACATGATAAAAAATCATGCAAAGTGTAGTCTGGAGTAAAAAGTTTTGAGAAATATGGAGTGCAATGTTGTCAAGCTATTACAATTTGCTAGTGGTACAACAGCCAACTTTGTTATTAATCTTGAATCCACTACCTCTTATTATCTCATTATTGATCTACCACCCTATAGCAGAACCATGCGGTCAACGCATGTTGAAAACTGAGTTTCCTGTTTTGACTATTTAAAACAAGAAATTAGGGATTGACAAGGGTAATATTTACTCTGTTTTAGAAATGGGTATTTATTTTGTGACCATGATAAAACTGAGGTTGCAGAACCTTGTACATTCACCAACTGATACAAAAATAGGATTGTTTGTTTGTGTTAGCTGGTATTATTATCTGATTGATTGCCATTACTTGAAGTGATGGAATGGTAATATTGTTTAGATCAGTCAACTTAGACAGTCATTTATATCTCCTCTATGAAGTTGATCATATATCTTCAACTCAACTTAAAAAACCATAAAATCAGTCTCTTCTCATTTATGGTAATCAACGATATTTAATCAAGTTCCGTGGGTTGTTGCCTATCCTATCCACATCAACAGAGAGCCTCACCCCTTCGGGAACCCAACTTCAAATGAATGACACAATTTCCTCAAACAAAAAAGATGGGACATTATGGGAGTCTACCCCTCTGACATGAATATGCATTTTAATTACGCTACTGAATTACAAGCCTAAATTTGGAACAAGATCACATAATTCATCTTCACGACTACAAAAATAATAAGTACAAACAAAAATAACCATGTTACATTCTGCAAGCATAGCATCCATAATAATGGGTCAGAAAGAGATCGATCTTTTTCCTTCAAGGGAGGAGCCTGGAAATGCCTGTTCATCCTTGATCCAACAGCCACCTGCCCGCCCGCCCAACATAAGCTTTCCAAACCATGGGAACAGGAAGTCAACTTCAAGTTGTTATAAAACCAGCATGCTGCAATCAATCCCTACCAGGGAGGGATCATCATCATGTCAATGTTGTCCCGTGAACTGAGGAGCCCGTGTCGTGTCCTGAGGATGCAAAGGCGGGATATGTAATGGTTGTGTCTGGCTGTCATTCGCAAGACCAAAAGTGATAGACAATTTCAAATGTTGGTACCTAGGCAATGAAGTTCTTAAATTGGGTTGGCTGGCATAGGCCGCAAGCGAACCTCTGAGGTTAGCATGCCTATTAAGAGCACTTTCCAGCTGCAGAGGGGGAAAAACAGGACTTTGATATGAAAACCCAACAGAAGCAAGCAAGGCTGAGGTCAGAATATAAAATACCTGTGAAAATACACTGAAAGAATGTGGTTGTGTCTGAGACACACATTTCAAGAACCCAAACCACAATTTGGGCATTTTCCAGACCTGCACTCAAAATGAAGCTGATTTTCAGTGATCCCTAGTCTACTACACAACAAAACGAGCTACAAAAACAAGCCATCAAATATTTGCAGAGGATCCCAGTTGCAACTCATGTCAACTTACCTGCCTACTGACAAGTTTGGATAGTATCTCCATAACAAAATCCACCTACAGAGAAAAGGAGAATCGCATTCACAAAACACTAGTTAATTTTTTTTTTCCATCAGTTTGCAAGTTAATCTGCAAAACAGAAAAGACCAAATTAACTAGTGTGAGATTCGCATCAATATTAGTGAGTATTTATGGATTCCAAGAAGAAACATGAGCAAAAGACACAAAGATGCTCCAAATATTATGCACCTTCGACTTTATGGAAGAGCATGAAAATCTTGAAATGAAGGCAAAAATCACCAATTACAGTCTGGATATTCGTTTTGAGTCTGGAAACAACTAAAACTTTATTCTAAGTTTGACAAAACAAAAGAACTTTTCTGAAATTTCATATTGACAAAACGCAAGCAATCCGTAAAAATCACACACATCATCCCAGTACATGTTTTGTTTTTATATTAATACTCAAATTAGTATTGCAATCATACAGATATGGCACATGTATAATAACATTTACCGCCTGAACCACTGATCTCATGAATAGCAAAGGTAAAGGAGTTTGATCCACCTGAAAAGGGAAGAAAATCTTATAAAGAACTAGTTAAATATCAATAACACCATATTGTAGATCACAGATACATACCATATGGTTCAAGGCCTTTGCCAAGACCTGCTGAGTGAAAACTGTGCGTTGCTCATAACAGGCAGAGCAAGCATCTGTTATCTGAAAACATAAAGTAAAGGAAATGGGTCATTAAAATGATTGTGGACCTCAACAATCAACAGTCATCCACAAATGACATGTCCACTATGAGATTCTATATAATGTGGACAGTGTTACAGAACAGCGGACACTGTGTGACTGACATACAATGGACACAACCAGCAAGAATAACTGAGCGGTGAAATCTAACAAGACACCCTCCAGCTAAATAGCCATTAGAAAGCATGGGATGCCTTCACAAATAGTCAATGCATCCTACCAATAAATGCTTCATTGTGTAAATCATCAACTTGGAAAGATAGAAGGCGTGCCTTTTTCAACGGAAGGCCATCTTTCTCAGGACAAATGGCATAGATGGCAACCAACACTTCAGCTGGAGTCAATGCTGGACCAGTATGGGCTGAACCCTGCAGTTGACAACAGAACGATCATAAGAAATTTCCTAAAACTGATGAAGGAGAAGAAAGTGTGTCCCTTGGAAGATAAAGCGAACATGTTCAACAACAATAATAAAACAGTAAAATGATAATAGTTGAATGTATCCCACATTAGAATGTGTGGATGTCAAGATAACTTGACACTCAAGTTGAACTCTCACAGCTGGAGTATTTTAACATTGTATGAAAGCTAGTTTGGTGAGGAGAAGTTGCTTGATTATGTTGTCTACCAGCCTGCATGTGTATGTGAGGAGTTGTCGAAGCATCCACATAGAAATTGTGGAGATTTTTACTGCTTGATGTACTGCACTCCTACCAGCTTATGCTTTTGGGTTGGAGTAATTTAACAGACATTGCTATAGTGCATGATTCAAGATTTTAAAAGCACCCCCCTTAGTGCACTCGAATAATGTGAACGATCAACAATAGCACTTGCTAAATCCACACATCGATTTTGTCAAAAATTAAGAATTTTTATGGAAAAGCTTTTGTTATTGCTAGAACTGTATATAGTTAACCATTTTCATATTTTTATAGCCGGCACATATAATATAATCTGTCCAGGGTTCAACATGAAATAGTTCACTCAGAATACTTATGCTTCAAGAACCATGGAAAGGAGCAAAATATGAAACAAAAAAATTATTCTGTGATAGATGAAAATAGCATAATAAAGCACATGCACACCTGTAGTATGTGAGCAAGTGATGTCTGGAACTTATCTAATGGAAGGTTCACAAGCCGAGGGAAAATTGGTAAAACCTGATACCATAATTCTATACCCATAAGCTTAATCCACATATTATTAATAACTCAAGAAACATACTAACAAAAATTGAACACAAGAAATTCTTGGATCATTGTTTCAGTACACTTCAAGTAACCAAATATAATAAGTATTGCACAGAAGAGCCAACATGAATCTTGTCATCAATTGGAACTGGTTTTATTTCAGTTATTGTCTTAAGCGTATTCAAAACAGGTCCAAAATAACTAGAGAAAATCGGAAGTAAAGTCATATAATTAGTTCAAGCCGGCCGGGACTCATTTATTTATCTAATTTAATTTGAATACATTCGATTCTTCAAATTGCTCTCAAACATGGAGAACAACATGTAATAATATGAAAACATAAAAATATATATACTAGTACAATCTACAACGAATGCAACCAAGGACATCAGGATTTTATGCAACAAGTTCAAAGGTAACCACACACAATGTCAAAATAGATTTTAATCCTTAGACCTGATTCCTGAACCTGTTGGTCTGAAACTCAAGCTCAGATTTTCTCTTCTGTTGTCATCTCTGATCAACAAGGAAGGTTTGGTAAGGTTTACCGCAGGAAAACACATGGAAAATTCAAGAAAAAAATACAGGTGGCAATCTGAAATTCAGGAGGCATTTACTATTATTAAGTATTATTACTACCTTTTACTGCATCAGTTTTTCCATCTTCCCACATTAAAGGGATTTATTATTATTTACTGCATTGCTTTTCATATTCCCACTATTTCCTAATAGTCTGATGTATTTAAAGGGTGCTTGGATCATCAACAAAAATCAAGCAATACATAAGAGAAACATATACTTGAGTGACTTGAGTTTTCTTGGAGTATTGTGTGATTTGCAGGATAGGTCGTCGACGAAACCACGCATCTCGATCAACCCCATCACCTCTGTTGGGAAATGAGGGATCCAATCAAGCATAGCAACAGAACCAAAATAAATAATTTAACCTCGTTTCGTTCACAGGATCACATGCTAATTACTAGATTAGTTGATTTTAGGGTTTTTCGAAAAATCTATCTTTGATTAAACCGAATCGAAAATATCCCGCAGACTATTTCTCCAAGGTATCCACA
>JAYMTP010007643.1:0-10789 GCA_036897365.1 Geranium brycei | reverse complement strand
GTGGCATGTGTGAGCACGGTCTCGTATTCATTCAATGTGAATGGGGACATGACTGAGCCTTTTGCAGCTAAGAGGGGACTAAGACAAGGGGACCCAATCTCGTCTTACCTGTTTTTAATATGCATGGAATACCTGAATAGATGTTTGTAGAGTTTGAAGAGTAACCCAGAATTTCACTATCACCCTAGATGTAAGAAGCTGAATTTGAAACATGTTTGTTTTGCAGATGACTTGTTACTTTTCTGTAGAGGAGACGTACAGTCCGTGAGGCTCCTTCTCGCTGCCTTTAATCTCTTCTCTAATGCATTGGGCCTGAAAGCAAATCAGGCTAAGAGTTGTATCTACTTTGGCGGGGTTCCTCATGATGAACAAGAAACAATACTCTCTGAGATTACTATGGTAAGAGGGGAATTACCCTTTAAGTATTTGGGAGTACCTCTCTCCACTAGGAAATTGTCTATTTACTAAGATGATACTTTACTTTTACCATTCAATTATGAAGATTAATTTCTTACGTGACATAAGTTCAATACAAGATGTCGTTTGTTGTTAAGAAAACTATGATAATACGATCAAATAGTTAAGTATGACGGTATCTTCAACGAATACTCTTTTGTACTCAACAAAAGAAATTTGATTTTTTTCCCATGACACAGGGAAAAACTTATGATGATCATATGGGAATGTAAAAAGATGGTGAGAAATAGAAATATTTTTTTACGACGTCAGTTCCCTAAATTTAAATTAGTTGGTTTTAAAAGTGGTTTATTGATACATGTTTGATAGAAGCCATAAAACTTACCTTTTCTCATATAAATTGTATATCATATTTATATGATATACATTTCAAAAAAATCTCCCTTAATTCTACATGCTTTTAAATAGATACTTACATTTACATAAGTCATATTTGAAGTGACGACAATCATACTAAACATATAAGAATATGATTTTTTTTGAAGAATAAAAGAATATGATTATTAGTGAAGTGAAAAAGGAAAAAGATAGCATATGGTAATAGAATAATTTTATTCAAATAAATTTCTTTTATAGGTTTAATTCTCATTATTTTTTACATTAAAAATTTATAAGTCAAAATTTCACATTTCTTATCACATGGTATATGACAAAATCACTTATAGAGAATAGTTGTGAAAAGACAATTATACTGGATGGTATATGACAACATTCCAAGACCCTGACCCAATGCATCCCTCACATTCCAAGACCTAATGATAATTTACCAATTTGAGTAAATACTTAGAACTTGTAACAAACCCTTAACCTTTAAAACACTTCATTTCATGCACAAAGTCTCCACTTCCCCTGCTTTTGGCCACAAAAGGACCATGTTACCAGATATGTTAACCCCACTAAAGCAATCAATCAACTGGTACTTCAAACAAATTAAGGTAAAAGACTTTTTGAATGAGTTAAGAACCAACAACCAAATTCACAAAAAGGGTTGTAATTAATTACAAACTCATTGATCCACTACAAAATTTAAAATCTTTATAATTTGTTGGATGAAACAATTAATGTTAAGATCGAGAGATGAGTCATCAATAACAAGAAATAATTAATGGTTCAGATTGAGATATGAGTCATCAATCACATTTCAATGTAAATATCAACTAATTGTAAATTTTATTTCGGCCATTTTACATATTTAGAAGGGTGTAAACGTATTTTTATATCAATATTTATTTTAATTATTATTTATTGAGTTGAGTATCTTTTAATGTCGGTTCATTGCAATGGTTCATCAGTTAACATGTAATCGTTTCATACGTTCATTGCAATCGTTTTATCGGTTCACACTCAATTGTTTCATCAGCTCAATTGCAATTGTTTCATCAGTTCACATGCAATCGTTTCATCGGCTCAATTGCAATTGTTTCATCTGTTCACTTGCAATGGTTTAATTATTTCACTTCTAATTGTTTCATCGGTTCACTCGAAATTGTTTAATTGTTCCATTTGGAATTGTTTCATCAAATCAATTGGAAGGGTTTTAATTGTTTCATCGATTCGGTCGAAACAGTTCAATTGTTTCATCAATTCAATTGTTTTATCAGTTCAATGAATAAAATTGGAGCTGATATTGCCTCTCTCTCTCTCTCTCATGAATGGTTTGTAACAGAGTTTATCCCTCACAAATAAAAAGAAAACGTTCATTTATTTTTATTCTTCTACAATATCGGCAAATTTCTTTTATTTGGTTGAGGTTTTTCGAGCAAAGATTTGAGTTTACAATTTAAGAGGGTATTTTAAACTTTTCACATTTTTATAAAATTTTCCGTGCAAAACGGCAGATTATAATTTTTCCCTACACCAACATTTGGACTAACAAGTGACAGTATTATAATACTGATTTTATTATCGTTGTTCAAATACTTAAATTATATTTGGTGCCAAGAATATTCTAATACCGTCACGCTAGTCCAAGTGTTTCTGATCTCAGATTGACAACATCACAAGACAAACACATTTTTCTGGAGTTGGGTGATTGTGAAGTACCAATAAATCTCTATATCCAGAAATAAATAAATCTCCATCCAATGTTTTGGCATCGTCTCATATAAAATTCTACTGATTCTTGGCATCTTTCTTGTGTTCAACGTTATAATATTTTTCCATTTATTTTCTGCAGGCATGAAGGAAATTTCAACTTACATAGTTGTCACATTCGTGCGATTGATTTGAGAAAATCTGAGTATATTCGCGGTAGCTTTGCTGGATATTCTGCTGAATTCTTCCTATATATATGTTCCTCCGATTCGATTTGTTTCTCATCATAGACACAATTGAGAAATGAAGAGTGGAAAGTGGCTTCGGAATCAGATAAGGAGGACTCTGCCTGGCTGGCAGGACAAGTTCATCTCCTACAAGCAGCTCAAGAAGCAGTTGAAGCCAACCAAGAACTGCAAGAGAAGGTTGAGATTTGCCAATGGAGGAAGGGTCAGAGCAAACATTGGTTTCGCCCGCATGTTGGATACAGAACTCGAGAAAATTAACTCATTCTTCCTCGACAAGGAGGAGGATTACATCATTGGACTCAAGGTAGGTCTTCTCTTGCATATTATGATGGGTCGAGTATTAACGTGATATCAATTGCACCGATATTAAAGTAGGGCTGCTCAGGGTTCGGTTTTGAACCGAATTGAACAATCTGGTTTTAAAAAAGTTAATATCGAGCTGATAGAATTTGGGTTGGTTCAATTTTGAACATGTCAGTTTTTGATCTGATTCACTTTGTTGTGAACCGAATTCTTGTAATTCTTACATCTTAGACCGATTTGACTTATTATATAACTTGTTTTTTTGTTCACCTGATATTTTTTGGCCCAATTAATTGATTGGTTTTTGATTCGGTTCATTTTGGTTTAGTTATTTTTGGGCACTCCTAAACTAAATGGTCATATGATGTTTTTTATGTTTATTTTTAGTTGCGGGAACTGCATAATAAGGTATTGAATCAGATTCATTTTAGACCAACTTTCATGAAATTCTCACATTTTGGGCAGATTCTAATTCACTAATTGACTTGTTTTTATGTTGGCCTGATATTTTTAGTCTCAATTAATAAGTACCGATCACGTGTCCAAATTGATTGATTTTCGGTTCAATTTTATTTTTAGATCAGACCTTATTATTTTATAAACCAAAACTGAACCGATAAAATTACAATTTGATTCCGTTTTAAACCGAATCAATTCGGTTCTTTTCAAGTTGGGTCGGGTCCTTTCGGTTATTTTTGGGCATCCCTAGACCAAAGGGTCATATTATGTTCTTAATGTTTGCTTTTAATTGCAGGAACTGCAGAATAGGGTAGTGAACCTGAAAAATAATGAGGAAGTGGTGCAGCTGGAGAGGGATATTTTGTACTTCCATGGGGAGATGGTTTTGCTCTTACAATATAGTGTCCTCAACTTTACAGGTACCAAAATTTATTTTCTTGTATGTTAAAATTCAAGAAGCAACAACATTGCAGAGATTAGAACTTCTTTTGTTGATGTCATAATGAAATAGGATATGTGAAGATAGTGAAGAAGCACAACAAGAAGACGAGCATTTCGTTTCAGCTGCCGATCGGGACGGAGGCTCAG
The DNA here is from genome assembly GCA_036897365.1 of Geranium brycei. Lineage (NCBI taxonomy): Eukaryota > Viridiplantae > Streptophyta > Magnoliopsida > Geraniales > Geraniaceae > Geranium > Geranium brycei. The sequence continues at coordinate 6,680 of JAYMTP010007643.1, read as the reverse complement.
CAGCAGCCATTTTTCTCCACAGACATGCTCTTCGACCTCATGAGGGACTCTGAAGCAATGCTCAACCAACTCTTTCGCAGGAACAATGAAGCTCCATGAAGGACATAATATATTATGGACTTTCGGTCGTCTATCAATCTGATCTGATCCAATATATAATTAATTATATGATTCATATGTGTGTTTGAGTCCTTGTTAGGATAATTAATACAAAAGAAATTCCTCTGCTGTGATAATTGGGGATTCAAATTTCACCTAGCATCAATGATTCTACTTTTAAGTTTTAATAAGATATGTAATATGGGAGTAATTAAGAAAACATGTGACAAATGTAAAGTTTGGTTGAGCTCTTCAATTTATTTTCTCATTAACTGATATTTATTCTGTCATAAATAAATATACATTTTCACTTGTGAAGCTAGTTATGTTATATAGAAATAATTTCGTGTACGTCACCTAAAATGTTTCGATTCTCATATATGTTACTTATCTTTTTCTTAACTTCATAGGTGACCGAAAACTATTTGTGTCTCATTGTTACCAACTCCGTTAGTTATTTTATTTTTAAAACTTCGGAAATAACCAAAATACCTTTATAATTATCATTTACCAATAATTCAGGTTGAAATAACTAGAATACTATGTTTTCAACTTAAGTTTTCATTGAATTGCCATTTTTTAAATGGCCGGAAAGCTCTCACGCAATTGAACTAGTTGATTGCCATTTCAATTCAATCTCTTTCTTTCACACACAACACAACCGATACAAGTATTGCTATTTCACTGTGGTCATGTTGTTTGTTTTAAGCTTTTATTTTTGATGAATTTCCTTGATGTTTGTATATATGTATAATAACTCAATTTAAAAGTATATACAAATGATATATGTAATATAAAAAATTAATTATTCTTCACAATGGTTAAGTTTGTAAAATTTATAATTCACATCAATATTGTTTTGAGTATATTTAATAACATCGATTAACTTTAATTTTGTTCAATGTTATTAAGTTCATTAAATTTCATGTAAAAAGACTAAAATATTTCTGAATTCTAAGCCTACCAATACGCCGAAAAAGGGATTATGTCAAGACTTGAACTCCATTTATAACATTCAATTTGGATGTACTTGCGCATAGTAGAGACTTATGATGAGTACACCACTATCGGTCCACAACAATCACCTTTGTAACTTTGTCATCCCTTCTACATTGAGAAAATTACCGACAACTCGACAAGTAAGAAGACCTTAGAAGAACTAGCTTTTGTCTAGGCTCGATCTACCACATGCAAGGAATGTTCTTTAGATTTGGTCTAGAGCATTGGACAAGAACACTAAATTTGGCACAAGAGGGATTTTGGGAAGAAGGGCCGTGTGTAAATAGGAACCCAAATCTAGCCAGCTTAACTTGTAGAGGGTCGTTGACGAAGCTCGGTTTGGTGATGTCGATCAAATATTGTAGACTTTAATGATATTTTGAGCGATAAGCCATATCTATTGCATGATGGTGTTAGACATGGACTGACAAAAGGACGCATGACTGAAGGAGCGGGAGAAGTTGACACATAAGGGGTTTGAGGTTGAAGGCGATGACATCATCTCATATTTTTGAAATATACTAATTAATATTTTCGATACGTACAAAATCAGAATGTCAGGTAATCACATTCCGTCTAATTTAACTAACAATATAAAAAAAGTTGAAATTAACTAATAAAATTTGATACACTTGAAATAATAGCAATGTAAATTGTAAAATCTTATAAACTCAACATGTGCAAAGTGTACTTATCCCTAATATAAAGTCACTCCACAAGTAAGGGAAAGGGCAAAAAGGGAAATGAAATTTGTATTTACAATTGGGACTTTATATAAATATGAAGAGTTACGAGGCCACAAAGAATGAATAAATTACAATATTAGCCTATTAGGTTTTGGTCTCTTCTCTTTCACTGCTGGTCTGAACGCGTGATTTCTTCTCTAACCCAATCCGCTTCCCATTGCTCTGTACGGCTCTCGTCTCCGACGCTCCTCAAGGTTCGATCCTTTTCAAATATTTATTCTCTTCAATTTGTTTAATTTTGACATTTTCTCACTCACCAAACAGAGCACAAAGATTCTCTGGAAATTTTCAGTTTTCTGATTCACTTCTTTGTTTGTATATCAAGAAACCGATGAGTGGTAAAGTTGAATTCTTGGAATGTGTTTTCTGCGAATCAATTTGTGCAGTGAATTAATTGGAACTCTGATTATACACGAATTGGCAAAAGATTGCGAGTTCGAGTGATTTTTCTGTTGGTGCTGTGCATTCATATATAAATTGAAAATTCTGCTCTAAGTACTTAAAACTAGGTTCTAGAATTGCTGTAATTTTTGCAGAGTTTCTTAGTATGTGAATTTTTGTGTGTTAACAACACAGTAGAATTGATTTTGATGCATAGTAGTGTATGGAACTGATTTATTTCCCCTTTTCTCATTTTCTTGGTAACCAAACGGTGTATTTAGTAGTTTGCAATTTCAAAGATACATATTTGAATGCTATATATAGCTCAAATGTCATGAGAAAATGAAGTTAAAAATGTTCCTAATTGTGAGAATGAGTAGGAAACTAAGTTCCTTGTTTCTTCAGAACAATTATGCACAATTTTGTATGCTATTAAGATGTACATTTTTTGATTTCTCGGTACCTGCTCTCATCTGACCTTCTCGAGCATTTTTGTTGGTGATATGTGTGTAGATGAGTAAGCGCAAACGCCCAGACGGCCGTCCTCCACCAGTGTTCCTAACAGAAAACGAGAAGACACTCTTGGATGTGATCAAGAGCACCAAGGATATGGGAATTTGGATAAGAGACATAAAATACCGAACAAATATTCCTGACAAAATGGTCACTAACTCCCTCAAGGTGCTTATGGGAAAGAAACTGATAAAGGAGGTGGTGACCGTCCAAAACAAAGCGAAAAAGCACTACATGGCAGCGGAGTTTGAGCCATCAAAGGAGATAACGGGCGGTGCGTGGTACTTTGAGGGCAGTCTCGATAAAGAGATGATAACCATTCTCAAAACTCAATGTTGCAAGTTCATAAACAAGTTGAAGGTTGCTACGGTGGAGATGGTTTCCGAAGCTATGAGAAGGTCGGAAGCGTTCCAGGAGGAGTACAGCCTCGAGCAAGTTGAAGAGCTTGTGAGGTCTTTGGTTCTGGATAATGAGGTCGTGGAGGTAAAGAGTACTGGTTTGGGGGAATTCGCTTCCATACCAGCCGGAATAATTTGTTACAGGTGCAAAAGTAAGAAGGATGGGATGGAAACCGGAGGATCCATGGCTTCGATTCCTTGTGGTGTTTGTCCCAGGATAAGCGAGTGCACTCCTGATGGAATCATTTCCCCACTGAACTGCGTTTACTTCACAAAATGGTTGGACTTTTAGCCAATATATGCTAACACTAGCTATGATGCCTGTTCATTACCAAATGCAAGTGTTGCTATAACTTTGCTGTTGTGACTTCAAAATCTTGAATTCTTGATACTGTCATCGTGTTAGGAATGCGCTATGTAAACTAAAATGTACGGATTTTGTAAGCTGTTAGTGTTAGCCAAATATGTCAGAAATTTGAGTTCAACTTAATTGGATTCTTCTTTTCTCAAATGTAAATTCTGCTATTCATTGTTTTATCTGTTCTTGCCATGATTTTATTCACAAACGAGTTAAGAGGGAAATGTGGTGTGTAGCTCTCCTAGATGTGGTATGAGGTTTAAATGGCATGTCTTGAAACTTGTATCTGCACTGCAAAATCAACTATGGTAAAAGAGTTGGGGATTTCTCAAGGTCTTGATGTTGATGTTGTGTCAATATGAGAGACACAAGAAACTGAGAACACACAACAAATTGTTTCTGCTTTCAATCTTTGCTCCACTTCATCAGTATTCATATTTGGGACATAGAGGAGATACTAATCTTTTTAGGAGCACAGATGCGAAGTTTATGTTATATTTAGTAATGAATGTTATCGAGATTTCATATATTTGGGGATCGAGTTGTTCCTTCCAACACTTAATACTTTACCATTATGAGAGAAGAAATCAGTCTTAACTGTTATTGACCCAATACACTAAAATTACTTAATCTATTTAGATAGAGACTATCTACACACATATTTGACATTCCTTATCATACCCAAAAGACTAACACGCCATGTCATAAATGATAAATCCAAAACATATATTAAGACCTTTAAATTTCATATTTATACTTAAAGACTCCAAAACAGTATTTACTTACCTTTTGGTTATTCCAGAAAAAAGTCTTATCCCACCAAATTCTCCCTGTTTTTTATGTATTTTAAACTATTTCGAAGCTCTTTGCGGAAAAATAGAACCACCTCCTTAAAGCCGTTGAGGGAATGATACTGTTATGATTGTCGAAAAGACTGATTTGCCCTTGTTTCTTGGATCACTATATAAATCACATAGCATGCTTCAATTCACATCATCAATATTGCTCTCTCCAATTCAGCTTAAAAGGGTCTCGAAAAATGACGAGAACAATCACTTTCCTCCTCTACCTCGCCTCGATCCTCATTTCCTCCCACGCCCGATCCGTCTCTTCCCCGAAGCCCCACGTCCTCGACTTCCTCGAGATCAACGACACCCAGGTACTAACAATACATATGTCGGGTTAGTTGCTTTATAATTAATAATATGTCGCGTTTTCTCTAAAAAAAAGGTTTCATGTAACATTATTGTCTTGTAGGTCGTGGAGAGCTGTTCTTACACAGTAGATATATCAACCTCATGCTCTTCTCCAAGGTTTACTCGTGACCGAATCGGCATTTCCTTCGGTGACGCTTATGGAAATCAGGTAATTATTAAAAAAAATATAGAAAAAATTGCAAAAATACTCTATTGTATGACACTTTTACAAAAAAGGTACTTGTTGCAAAATGTGCGTATTTTTAAAAAATGACAAAATTACCCCTAAAATTAAGATTTTTGTAACACAATTTTAAAAAAACTAACTCTTAATTTCATAGACAGTTTCGTAATTTTTATAAAACACACATTTTGCAAAAAAATATGTAAACGACGTGACACATTTTTTGAAATTAACAAACAATAGGGTATCTTTATGCAAAAATGTCATATAATTAACACACATTTTTGCAATTTTCCGGAACACATGTGTCAATAATTTAGAGATTGATTTGATGATGTGCGTACTGATGGTGATATTGATGATTGACTATAGGTTTTCTTGCCGAGGTTGGATTATCCGAGGTCGAGTACATTCGAGAGGTGTTCGTCGGACACGTTCACGATAACGGGACCGTGCACGTACGAGGTTTGTTACCTCTACCTGTACAGAAGCGGCCACGACGGGTGGGTTCCGGGGACAGTCACGTTGTACGGATATTACACCAAATCGGTGTCGTTTTATTACCACACTCTCCTTCCCAATAACAAATGGTACGGCTTTAATTACTGTAACGAAGCTGATCATGAAGCTTCTTCGGCCTCGGCGTGACCAAAATGTTAGGGTCCTTTCTTTTTCTAATTTAGTTTTGTCTCTTTTTTTTGTTCCGAATTTACCGATATAATTGGTATTGGAACCGGAATTATGGGTTTGTTTGTCACTATGCCTTATCTCTCATTCGAATAAAATGTGGAGCATTCGGTTGAATTTTTCATATTTTCTATATGAATATGATTTTTTTTATGTGTGAATATTACATTTGTTATTAGGTTCATTGATTTCAACTTAATAAATATTGTACACGAAATTCAGTATGTGAAATTGACTGATTTTATGAAATAGTTATCCATTGAAAATAAATTATACTTTTAAAAGAAAATTGTGATTCAATAGATATGATTCACAACCACAAAATTTAAATTAAAAGTTGTTTTAAAGTAAATGTTTAAATGTAAGTTTTTTTTAAATACATGTTGTATGTTTGAGAGGTGACACACTAACTCCTCAAATTGTAAGTGAAGACTTTTGTTTGATTAAAAAATATAGAAATAAAATATCTATGATGCATTTCTCAAAATAACTAGTGTATTGTTTTGATTGAAATTGCTCATATAGGATAGGTGGTTCGAGCATCCCTCGAGTTTGGATATTTTTTTCATCTTTAGGTGTTACAATTGTGTTATCTAAGTAGATATGTGCTAACACATTTAAAATTAAAAAAAGATGTTGAATTTCCAGAAGAAGAAAAATGGTAAGCACGTTGCTGGTAATTTAAATAAGAATTAACTTGAGAAATAAAATAAAACCAAACTTATTTTATTGCCACTAGTGCTCTTACCTAAATTCAACACATTCTTTTTTCTTTTTCTTTTTTGAGAAACTTCAAACACATTCTTATCTTGGGCCCCAATTTTATTATAGTGAGGCCCAAATTAAATTCTTAACTCGTTTCAATTTAATAAAAATCAGTCAATTTTTTTGGTTAACCGATAGTCCGGTTTTTGTCAATTTTGGACCACTTGTGGTTATGAATTTTCATAAACAAACCTTACCGGTTCAGACCATCGGTTCTGATTGTTGGAATTTCATGGGTTTCAATCATTAAATTTCATGCAGCGGAAGCAAAATTTAACATGGATTCCTTTAAATTATAGATCTTAATGTAGATTGATTCTACATAAGATCAACATGAATATTGATATTTACCTT
>JAYMTP010007642.1:0-10791 GCA_036897365.1 Geranium brycei | reverse complement strand
GCATGAAAGTTAAATTCAAAATCAATTAATTTTTCGTATTTATATACACATGGAAATTAAATTCAAAATCAACTAAAAAATTAATCAAGCTCGAATTAGTTTTTATTATATGTATTTAGTAATTATTTTATTATTATTATTTGTTTAATTATTTAATTATATTATTAATTCAATTCAATTTTTAGTATGAAGTTTTACCCTCACTTGAAAAATTTTCTAGATTCGCCATTGATGGCAGAGACATATGTTATGGTGGCTTTTAATGCACTAATGCCACTGACCAGACCTCTGCAAAAAAAACACTTCGACCATCGTCTCGAGCACATGTCGTTTGTTATTCACCTTATTCTCTCGTTTTCGCTTCGCCCACTACTTTCATTGCCTCTGTCTTCTTCCATCCAGTCTTCTGTATCGTTCCTTTATCATTTGTCGGAGAATACTACAGACTTTATCGTTGTCTCTCTGCCCATACCACATATTGTCCTCAACGCACATTTTCTTCAACCTACACAACCCAACCTCGTTAAAAAATTCTCACTAAACTTTACTGACCAAATCTCCTAGTCCCTCCTTAACCCATAACTACTACTAAACTCTCCCAAACCATCCACCAGGTCAATCCCCAACTCACAACCTCACTTTTCCACCTTCATCCTGAGTCCAACCTTAATGTCATATTTATTATTTGATTTTTTAAAAAGCTTGAGAGATTTTAGGAACAAATACATTAATTCTACATTGAGTTTGATGTGAACAACTTCTCAACAAATGTTTCTTATTCGTTCGTTTTTTGGTATTGAATTGTGCACGTTCCAAACTCTAATGTGCAAGTGGGCGTCCATTAGGGGGACTATCGTGTTAACCACATAAGCAACCGAAATACAATCGTCACCTCGATCCAACCAGAAAATTTACTTTTAGGTCAGTGGCTACCATACCACGACATACTAACTTCACATCAAAAAATATTTTCTAAACCTATTTATGTTATACTACAAATCATAGTTCCTACACATAAACGATTTAATATTTCATTTAACGAAGATTGGGTCTGAATTCACAGTGTTTGAGCTGGTCAGTAGTTCCCAACCCATGATCGTTCACCGGATACACCAGATTTACACATACTTCAACCCAGATCACAATCGAAAAACCATGAATTAGACCCGATAGGTTATGGATCGACGGGTTGGACCCGAGTCCGAGTTCAATTTACTCTCCCCTACTTCCACTTGTTATACACCAAAGTAGAGGGCATTCATGTATAAACTCCATAGTTCAGGGGAGGCAATGTAAATACATAAAAGTACAGGGCTATCAAACCAATGCACCTACCACCAAAAGACACATATAGACATGGCCTGATAAAGCCCGTCCTCTCCAATCAGAGAAAGCTATCGAACCAGAATCAGATAATCTAATCCTCTTTCTCTGTCAATGGCCGCCAATACCTTCCTCTCGTCTTCACAAACCCTCCTCTCTCCGCTCTCAAACCCTACTCCTTTCCTCAACCTCAGATTCGGCCGACCTTCACTGTCCCTCTCCGTCCCGGCCGCGCGGAAGCCTCTCACCGTCGTCGCCGCCACCAAGAAAGCCGTCGCCGTTCTCAAGGGAACCTCCACCGTCGAGGGCGTCGCCACATTGAGCCAGGAAGATGATGGTTTGTTCTTTCACTGCCATTTTGCTTTTGTTGTGTAGTATCTGATTGTTGTTTACTGAGCTTTTAGGGTTTGAATTCGGGTTCTGGAATGTGTAGCTGTAGATTTCTGGGATTTTATTCATGAATTGACTATTGTGCTTACTTAGGAAATGCCTGATTCTCACAGTCTTGTTTTTGTCATGGAAATGAGTGTGTTTTGCCTTCACTTGGAGCTGAGTGTCCTCTTGTTTAGACCAAACCAGTAAATTGAAAGGAAAAATGTTTATAATCCTTAGTAATTGACTAGAAGTTGTTGTCTACAGCCTACTTCACTTCTCCCCAACAGAAGTGAATTGCAAGAAAATTGTTGTTCTCTATGAACTTTATGTTATTTTGCAATTTTTTCTATCTTCTCTATGAAGATTGTGCTATATTTATCAAAGGAATTCTACAAAATTACATGTAAATGGTGAAGCTCCATTTCTTTTGCTGCAATTTGGGATTAAACCCAACTAGCTAGTCAACTTACGGTTGCCTTACCGAGCTTTGTTGTACTGTGGATAGGTCCTACAACTGTGAATGTCCGGATTACCGGGCTTGCACCAGGCCTCCATGGTTTCCACCTTGTGAGTCTTTTTTTTATTTTTTATTTTCATTGTTAGTGAATTTCAAGTGAGCGTTTCATTTTTCATACCGATTCTTATTACTAGTTTTCTGTTTTGTAGCACGAGTTTGGTGACACCACAAATGGGTGTATTTCGACAGGTAGGACTTCAATCTATTCCAAAATCAAAATTTTATAAATATGTTAATAAAGTTTCAGCTGATAATGACGTAATTTTGATGCTAGTCTGGTACTTATAATTCTTTTTATTGATATAAACAAATATAAAACAGGACCACATTTCAACCCGGATGGTAAGACACATGGTGCTCCTGAAGATGAAATCCGTCATGCGGGTGACCTGGGAAACATAGTTGCTAATGCCGAAGGTAATATATCCTTGTTCAATTTGTTCATATTTTCCTTGTATCAGGTACTCTATTCTGCCTTGTCTATTTTATTGTAATGCAGGTGTGGCAGAAGCAACAATCGTCGACTGTCAGGTATTAATTGGCCGAAAACTCCGTTATTCCATCTAAGGTCACATATGCAGACTTATTAAGTTCTCAGTTTCGGCTAAAATGTGCAGATTCCATTAAGTGGACCTAACGCAGTTGTTGGGAGGGCTTTGGTGGTTCATGAGCTTGAGGATGACCTAGGAAAAGGTTAGGCCTCATATTATTTTGCTTGTTTTTTTGTTCTTATGAAATTGGAAAGTTTTCTCTTCACAAATATCTTTCTCATTTTCACAATATATTTGACCCCCTCACTTATATTTGATTATCCATATATAGGTGGGCATGAACTTAGCCTGAGCACCGGCAATGCTGGTGGAAGATTGGCTTGTGGTATGTTGAAATGATAACTTTACATTCCAACATTTATGTTTTCCTTTCATATACATCATTTTAAGGATAATGTTTAGCTAGAAATCTTCTGTTAACTTGCCAACCTACGGTCTCTCTTGCTTCATATAGACCAAGTCAAACTTTACTCAGTCGGTACCCCATTCTCTGGTGCATTATATCTTATAAACAATGTTGCATTTTTTTGTTTATTGGGTCGACAAGTGGACTAGATACAGGGTGAGTAATTATTGTATATTCTTTGTTTAATGTGCATAGTGTACAGTATACTACTATACTTGCAATGTCAGCCTTGCGTTTACATATTTTTAAATAGTTTGTTATGAGTTTATAGAAGATGAATCCAGTGACATGAAGCATGGAATGCTTTATGATCTACCACACATTTTTATCAGTGAATATGATAATCATGCTCATACCAAGTCTGTTCGTGTCCACAAATACAACCATTAATCTGATTTTTACTACACAATATGTGGCCTAAGTCGATAAATTTGAGTACATCTAGAAAATTATCTTTGATATCAAAGTCTTAATTTAGTTGCTCTAAGTGACTGTATTCTTGATCTTCCTTATCTAACATGCAAGTTTAAGATGATTATTTCGGTACATGCGAGAATGCAGACAATTTATCATAGGAATCTACCTATTTTGAACTTGCATATTAGTATATTACGATTATCTTGAATTTTCACCTTACTATTTTCTACGCGGGCAGGTGTGGTTGGTTTGACTCCAGTATAATGATGGTTACTGTGTAGAGATCCATCTGAGCTGCTGTATTTGTTGCCTCAAATCTTGTTCCAAATGCATAGCTCCCATCCTCTTTGAAAGGTGAGAGTATATGTAAAACTGTGCCAGTAGCAAATATTCAGCATCGTTTGTTTACTTTCTGCAGAATAAAATTCAGTTGCTTTATGCCATGTAAACTTGGAGAACTTGTAACTGATATTTATCTAGATATTTAAGGTACCGAGTTTAATTTCAATAGAAATAATATAGGCATCTAAGCAGATTAATATTCCTAGAGATGTTATCAGAATCACAGAATCAGAAGAGGCTTGAAAACACTTCTGAATCAGAATCACGGAGTAATTTCATCAACTCCACGGTTGTCTAAACATTGCTTCAGTTTTCAAAGATTTAGAGTCTGGAATAAAGGGTGAGTATAAGGGATGCTCGCCCCATGAGCACATTTCAGGGCCGGCTATAAGGCATGAGATTTAATTTCATGGTCAACTTAAAGATGTGGCATTGGTGGTAATAGCCTCTCATATCTCCCCGTGTAGCCCATCCACAATATCAGCAGCATAATCTGCATGACCCGGTAGTTCCTCGCGAACGTGACTCAGGTCATGGTGTTGAACTTTGCTGTCTTAATTCAAGTCACCCACAATCCCTGGTAAGCCAAATAAATTTAGCCTGGGATCAAATTGGGTTGGGTATTGGTTTTCTGTATTGTATGCTGGTTGAGTTGAGCTGGGTTTTGAGTCTCAACTGAAAACTACTTTTTTGTCCCAAAATAAGGACATCCTTATGTAAAATGAACCATCTATAATAATTGCCCCTTTTCTCTTATGAGGAGGTGAATTATAAATGGATTACTAACATATGGTATAGTTATTATATTTCTGCATTATTATCTTAGCAAGCAGGGTGATATGATGGTAAAGTGAACACTAACCCCACCTAACCTTTGTATTTGCTATAACTTAAAGAAAACACTTATTTTGGAATGAAAAAAGTATTAAACTTGGAGGCGGGGGATTTGAAGTATTGTTATGATATTTCATGATATGGAAGCATGGTCAGGTACTCTATTTTTGCACGAATCAAGAGTGTAACTTGCGATGAAGAGAAGGTGTTCAAACACCTTTTCAAGTTCAAGAATAGAGTTGATTCATCAGGGTTGGTCATCATAATCTTAAAACTTTAGGATACTTCACAGCCAATCCTGTTTGCTGTTGGTTGAGTTTGACATGAGCTAGCAGAGGCTCAATCAAAACCTTAACACAAGTTATTCATGGCCATATTTTTAAGAGTCATCATCAAGATTTGCATGGTAAAGTAGCTATATCATCCTCTCTTTTTTCTTAAACACCATGCTCTATCAGTAATGGTTATAGTTATTATTTATTTATTCTAAAGCTTTCGCCAGTGGCTACCACTTTAGTCAGTTTTAAAGTGCTTTAAAGATCTTACCAAAACTTCCATATATACCAAATATAACCCCATAGTGTATTTTCAATACATAAGAGTCAAGTTAGAAGTGTGACAGTGTGCCTAAATAGAACTAGTTCTAGATTTTTCCGCCATGTTCTATAAAATAACACATGGGTGGCACTTGTTGCGCCATCATTCTGGCTAATTAGAGGAAGCCAATACAATATTATTGCTTTAGCAAGCAAAGCAACCTAGTTAGGTAAACAATCTCTTCTTTTCTCTCAACAGGTGCATGTTGATAAGGCTATATAGGTAACATAGCAGCTGTTCAAGTGGATAATAATACTGCTCATTAAGTCCCTAGCTAACTCATTAAGTTGTAGATTGAGACCCAACTTTTAAGTATGCGAGTTGAATATGAATATGGTGAGCATCTTATCTTAGCTTTAAGCTCACATCGTCGTCACCCAAATCCACTAGACACGACACGACACAGCATGAATATTTTCTTGGTTGTGTACATTGAAGTGTTATATTACATGTTAGATAATCATTTGACCGGCTCGTGCACAATCTGCTAGTCTTGATCATGGGCACTTACTTTGATTTAGACGTAATTCACGAGTTAAGCCTGAAAGTAGATGCTCTCGCTCGTTAGGAAAGAAAAAGTACGGAAGTAGAGGAGGCGAATTAAAGAGTTGTGTGACTTGTGAGGCTAATTGAGGGCTGAAATTGGCATAAAGTCATTGTCCATAAAGGAAAGATTGATTGTTACCTTCATCTTCTCCTTTTTCTTTGTTACATAAGCTAACACCTTCCAAGTGGTTCTCTTACGCATGATCACTACCACTACTACTACTACTAAAGCCGTCACTGTTCCCACTAGAACAACCCAATCCTATAGGAACCCTAGCAAATGTCAAATGCAAAGTGCTTGAGTAGAGAGTCACGACACAATAAAGTCTTTTCTCTTTGAGGCAAGTAAAGAAAATGTTAAGAGCATTGACTTGTTTGCAATTTTCTTACTTTGATGTGTTGCTACCAGCATGAGAATCTGTAAACCATTCAGCCCACAATTTATCATGTTCTTGTTTATGAGTCAATACTAATGATTGATTGCAGTTAGTCTCTCAATTGTTAATCATCATTATTTATCACTAGCACTAGCTATATGGTCAATTGATATCAGCTGAAGAAAATGGTTTATATTTAGTATGTGACATTTTATATTAGTATTGTATCAAAAAGGCTGGTTGGTCTGAAACAAATGTGAGTGACTTCAGCCATTTCCAGTGTGATTGCTGAGAATAGTAAAGTTGGTCACAGGGAGTTGCAATAATTAAGAAGTGCCTTGTACAATACCCCCATTTTTGTTGTAGCCATGAAAGCTTTTGAGTGAAGCTTTAAAAATTGTCACAGGACAAGGAAGATGTGGGTTTTGTTTGTGAAATGCAAAATGGGTAGAAATCAATACCAGGTTATGAATCATAGTATTTGCATGATTGGTGACAGAGAGATTGAGACAGGTTTTTTCCTGAATAATGCCCCATTTTTTATTTAGTAGGAAAAGACATTTTTGAGTATCAAGATATATAGTGTGGTGGAAAGACCAAAGCCTTTAGCTAATAGCAAGTGCTAACCTTAGAAGCAGACAGTGACATGCCAGCCTAATACAACATTAGTTTATAAATGTAATGTCTTAAGACTAATCATTATCTTCAAATAATATAAACCGGACAGAGCTATTATGTACTAATTTTTGTTTGCAAATGATTATTGAATCCGAGAGTGTCTCAATAATTGTAAATACATTCGAAAAACTTCTAACTTGCTCGATTAATCCTTTTGAATTTTTTATTAGTTTTTATAAGATTCTTTCTGCCCGACTAGCGCTTGTTATTTTTTAAAATATTGAACCAAAATTTACTTGTTTTATTTGTAAACAAGATTGAAGGTTAAAAGCAAGGTGTGGGTGTGGATAGATGGATGGATAGATAGTTGTTAAGAAAAGGGTTGTGTAGTATTTAATGTAAGGGGATGGTGAATGGGTTGGCAAAGACAGTTAGTTAAGTGACAACCAAGAAAAGTAATGGAACTGGTTGTGCTTGTGGTTGTTACTTCACTGACAGCCAAGAAAATATAAAATAATAATTTACAATAATAATAAAATAAAAAGGGAAGTAAAGGGAAATTGTTATTTTATGAGAGGTGCTTTAGTTGCAACCAACTCCAACACATGTTCTCTCCAAAAGCCAAATACTATCTCAATCCTCAATCTCTCATCTCTTTTGTGGCCACAACACACTCTTCTATATATGTATCTGTCTCAGTGACGTGTTCACTTTCTTGTAGTGTATACTTAGTCAAATGTTAAGTTCAAATTAAGAAATAGTAGAAAAAAGAATGCATGCTTTAGGTTATTGAGTGTTTAAACATGCTTATTTTTGGGTTAAATGATGTGAACAAGAGGGAGAGAGTGATTGGTGATTAAGAAAGTGGAGAGGGTTTGCTTTAAATTGATAAAAAGAGATGGAACAAGTAAGAAGAGGAGTGCATTGCACCTCTACCTTACGTGCCTTAGTCTCATGTATCTCAACTAACACTTTATATGCTCCTTTCACTACAATCATCTCACGTTTAAAAAAAAAACAAAACTTGACTCAACTTCAAGATTTGAGTTTTAAGTTCAAGATTTACCCTTAATGACTTAACTAGTGGGTTAAACAAGCTTTGGTCAATCATCCAATTAAAGATTATTTTTTTTCTTCCGATTTTAAAGACTGAAATATATAAAATCACATTTTTGCAAGAGACTGGTGCATGTAGTGTAATGGTTGACTTTCTGTACAAAATGTATGTATTTCTACAAAAATAATGAAATTACCCCTAAAATTGTATAGTTACAAATTATTTGATAAAAATTTTAATTCTTAATTCCATGAGCATTTTCTTCATTTTTGTATCACAAAAAAGTAAAGTTAAACAATTTTTTGCTATTAACAATTTACACATCACCCTCTCAAGGTAAGTTTGTTTAACCGTAAGACTAGATTGAAACAAAACTATATCCATAATAATTATATTAAAATAGGACATGGTTACTTAGAATTTGAAGTGAAAAAAAGGTAGCAATGGAATAAACTTGAGTGAGTGCCATTTTAGTTGTGTAGAGATTCTCATGACTTTGTCAAAGGCCAACGTGAAGGAGAGTAAGCTAAAGATATGCTAGTTTTTGTTTAATTAATTCTTTACATATTTATCTTCATATATGTCACTAACAAATCAATGAACTAACAAAGTAACGTATAAATGCATATGATCTGTTGCACACTAGAGAAGGCAGCAGAATCAAAATAATGCTATCGATCCCCATAGAAAGAGAGAGAGAGTGAAGTACGTAATTGAATTCAATGGGGTCTATAAAGAAGCACATGCGCCAAGCATAAAGGATTTGTCACCATATTGGAGCGTGTTAACAAAGTTTACTTGACTTCAAGTGTTTAAATTCTCGATATAATCGTTATAATTTAAGTTATTGTATTTAAATTTTTATTAGTAAAAGTTTATAATTTTTATACACCCCTTATCCTTAAGTTATCAAAAGTTTCACGTTATATTTTTTATTAATTTTTTTAAATGGCAAAATACTCATGTAATAAACAAAAATTATTTTAAACTTATTTTTTTCTAAATGTTTTTTGAAAAATAAAGGATAAATATTATGTTAAACTAACAAATAAAAGTTAACGTGAAACTTTTGACAACTTAAGGGATGTAGAAAACATTAAGTGAGAATGACTTATTCTTAATGGGAGATTTGTGATTTTTTTTTCCTATATAAAATAAAAGGTTGATGAAAAATATATGTAAAATTGATAAGTATGAACGTGAGAGACCATTATTAATCTAATAATTTCACACTAAAAAATACTATGAATACAAAAGTTTACTTAAGAGGGGACCAAAGGGCAGGCTGAATCTAAATTAAATTAATTAACTTAATAAGGCAATAATAGAAAGTCTAATTAATCATTCAATGGAAGAACCCATAAATAAATAGTAGTGAATGTGAAAGAGGTGGAGTGATTGAAGGAGAGGCGGCATGATTTGTGAGTAGCAACTATTTTATATCAAAGACGTGTTTATATTATACGTACCAAATATGGGTTGGTCAACGGCTCACGAACGAACCTCAATTCGACTCCAACAAATTCAACTCCTTAATTTCTAGTTTATCATACATAATTTTTCAAGCTTAAATATTGTATGGTTATCAGGTTTAAATAAAATTATACATTTCTATCCAATAAATTGAGTCTCCAAAGTATGAATATTGAATAGTATTGAATTATGTATCAATTTCACAATTTGTTTACTTATGCTAATGATTGATTAATAAAAAAATTAGTAGTAAAATTGAGCTTAGAAAATAGATGTGACCTTGAGTTGCAATGTTTTGGTGAATAAAAGTGAAACCACACTCTTCAACAACAATCGAATATATATAGCTAGCTTAGCTTAGCTGCTACATATGGAAGCAGGTAACCTAGAAGAAAAGAAGACTAATTGCTCCTATTAAAGTATAGTGAATCAATTAAACAAATAAGTGAGGTGTGTACATTGGCCTAACATGCATATACTTATAAATTATTAAATAGAATCGCTTGTTACAATATAAATTTTTTATCTCATAATAGTTATATATAATCTTTCATCTATGGTTTGATTTTTATGTTAGCTTGTTATTTTTTTAGTTTAATACAACTGTAATAAGCATCTTATCATTACTTAATAAACATTTAAATTATTTTAATCTTTTATGAATAAAAGTTTATTTTGCTGAATCTTCTATTGAAAACCGACGTAAAATTAAGGGAAATGAATTAAAAGTTCTAATATTCGATATTTATTGAATCATTTACTTTGGGGATAGATGTGATGTTAAAGCAAGAAAAAAGGTATCCCTAATATGCAAGTGAGGCATGAAAAATGGGGTTGCTTGATGCTTGAAAGCCACCCAAATTAATACAGTTGATGTATGGTGCTTTTCTTCATGCCAAGCCAACTATGACTTGTCATTGAGTGAACCAGCCACCCTCCATGCTTTTAGCATGCTCTACTCCATCCCTCATTCCCTTTCTTTAATTTCAGAACTCGTCTCGTAATAGAAAATTCAATCGCTTAATCAGTTAGACGAACAAACTTGGACCAGTAATTAAACCAGTTCATGGGTAATCAGAATTAGATAGAGCAATGTGAACAATATGATATATATCCTTATTAGCTTATGGGTACAGAGTGGCATTGAGAAGAAACAAGAATAAAGAAAAGAATGTGTATAGCAAGAGCCAATAGAGATACTGAGTTGAGTTGGCGTGTACTAAAAGTATATACCACACACATTTCTGTTAGGAGAGTAACTGTTTGAGGGGCGGCTTTTTGTGTATTCACTACTAAAACAATAAAATATATATATATATATCACACTCTTCACTCTCTCTCTAATTAATTCCACTATA
>JAYMTP010007641.1:0-10791 GCA_036897365.1 Geranium brycei | reverse complement strand
CCTTTTTGAGCTCTGCCTTCTGTGCGCAAGATGTTGCAGAGATTGTCTTTGACATGTCGTTCGACATCTTCCGTTGCATAGATCGTCTCCGACATTTTGTTCGACATCTTCCGTTGCCTAAAAAATGTGCCAATACACTATGTAATAACACGATTAACCAATCGTTTCATAAACTGAATAAAAAATGAATATGCAGGAGTGAGTATAAGGTGATACCCAGACCGCCTCAATTGTTTGGATGTCCGATTTTCAATATATAGTAGCCAGAACTAGCTAATGAATGTGAAACGTCGATTTTAACTCATTCAGATTCTGGTTCATATTTACGAAGTTACCGGTTATTGCATATTACATTTTGGTTTAGGTTCATTCAGATTCAGATTCTGAAAATAATTCAACGCATCTAATTTCATTTAGACTAAATAAAAAGATAACTACATTACATTTTACAATTCAAAACATATCCAATTACATTGCATATTAACAATTTGTGTTGAGCATCATATGAGAGTGAGATTTAGAGTGAAAATGTCACATGTTTCAAATTTGACCGGTTCCGAATTATCCAGGTACATGCAATTTTTTGTATGGACAACTTAAAACCAAAACCAGAGCCCTACAGTAGCGGTGTCCACACCCACCCGCTTAGAAATCCAACCCATCCGGAGCATATATGAGTGATGGATTAGATACTTGAACCCGACCGAAGGGTCAGAAAGTTGGTCAACATTATACCCGATCGGTTGGTGGTCGGGTCAGGTGGGTCGTAGAAACCGAATTACATGAATTTGAAGAAAAGTTCAATATTTGTGGGGTGTCATCTCTATAAATAAGTTGCAATTTTTATGGTATGTTGTTGAAGTAATGTATCCTCCACCTATTGCTTTCACTCTTTCTAGAACTATCACCACTACTTTGACTGAACTCTTTGCTGAATATGTGAGGTTGTATTCAATTTTCGAAACATCTGAATCAACTTCATAATTAACTCTAGTAGAAGTGGTGGTTGAATAGCCAACTACAAATCTTTTTAAGGCTTCATTCAACAAAAAATAGAAAAGTTTTAATAATGATTTTGCTAAGACTGAATCAGACAAATATTTAATTGAAGCTCTTGAGGATGATGTGGAGAAGTTTAGTATTTTAGATTGGTGAAAGTTTAATTATCATAGATTTCGCATAATTTTTATAATGCTAAAGACACTTACTGTTTCATCTGGATCGATATTTAGTATGGGTAATAGGGTTTTGCATGATTGTAGAAGTTCACTAGCTCTTAGAGTTGTTAAAGCTTTGGTGTGTATTGGATTAGAAGCTCTAATGATGTCATGACTATGAAGCAAGACTTGAAAGACCTTGAAAAGATTGAATATGGTATAAAAAAATTTCATGCTATTTATTTGTGTCAAAATAGTTTGAAAACACTGAGTACAAATTAATTCCTCTTTGTATGTAGAGTTTTCACATAGTTCAAGTTAGGAGCTTGCTACTGATGGTGTCTTTTGTTGTTGTTGGAGCAACACTTTTGTTGAAGAATCTTTTCGTTGCTGCCTTTTGTTATTAGAAGCTTAATGTTGCCTTTTGTTGTTAGTGAAGCTTAACACTTCTGTTGACTTGCTTCAGTTTAAATTTTTGTTAAGTTATGTTGGTGTGTGATGTAAACTATCATACTACATGCTTGTGTAATTTAGACAATTTGATGCAAGTCTGAATACATAAGTATGTTCAAGTATGTTCAACACCACCGAAAACTGACTATGGAATCTCTAGTTTGAGAACCATCAAGTGTGTCTCATTAGCACTACCAAGACCTGACTATGAAATCTCAATCACTATCACACGCCCTAGAGATGACAATTAAGACTCATATGGTTTCGTTCACACACTAATGAGTATCACTTATATTATCTTGATGTATGAGTTTAAGCACATCTCCTTTGGCGTATCAAATACAACATTCCTTGACAATCCATTTGTAAAAGGGCCGGCAAGATTTCTTTCATATCTCACAAATTCCAAAGAAATCACTTCATTACTCAAGAGTTGCCTAACCACACCGTGCCTGATGCGAATATGTCTCCTCTTATCATTGTAGACATTATTCTTGGCCACACATATGGCTGCCTGTGAATCACAGTGCAACGAAACAAGCATAACATGTCGTCCCCAAATCAGCACATCTGACAGTAGGTTCCTCAACCAATCTTCTTATTGCCTCGCCAACTCCAGGGAAATGAACTCAGATTCCATGGTGGATCAAGCTATACAAGTTTGTTTCGAAGACTTCCACGAGATAGCAACTCCACCTAAGGTGAACACTTAAACATTAGTTGAGCTTACTTCATCAGTACTTGAAACCCAGTTAGCATCACAGAATCCATACAGGACGACATGAAACTTACTATAATGTAATGATCAATCAGATGTCCATTTCAAGTACTTCAACAGGTGATGAAGTGCTCTCCAATGCTCATCACTAGGGTTATAAGTGTACTGACTTAGCCTACTAACTGCGTAAGCTATATCAAGTCAGTATAGTTCATGAGTAAATTAATTTCCCGAAACCGCATCCAAGGAATTTAAAACTAATCAATTTTTAAAACGGTTATGATTTTAAAAAATATATAGTAAATGAAGAATTTTGTTCAAAAAGATATATCATATCGCACCACAGGTGCTCCACCTAGACCCGAACCCAGCCCAAGTCGTTCCGTGCCGTGCTGAGTCGGGCGACAGCGACACGCGTGTGTGGGTTTGGCTATAAGCCCCAAGTTGCCCCTAAAAAGACCCACACACAACTGAAAAGGGAAGAGAAAAGGATATATGAATCACAAAACCATCACACATCTAACCGATGTGAGATTCCAAAATAAGGGGGAGAGAGCACCACTGCCAAAGAAGGCAGCAAACCACTAAAGTGGGACAGGCCCAAAATAGACCTCACAAAGGGCTTAAGACAAGTCATTTCTCTAACAGATCGGTGTCACGATCGTCAAAAGATCGTGACACTCTCATGAAGTTCCTATCATGGTGAAGTCACGGCCAGTTAGATGCTCGTCTCTCCCAAAAGTGTTTGTGTCACGGTGATTTGTCACGACCGTGACACACTTCGTGACAACTTGCTGTAAGTTTGCCAAATTGTGTCATGATCGTGACAACCTATATGCTCGAATCCTTGGCCTTCCTTGGCTGACAAGCCACCGCTCACCGAGCACCTCCAAGCATAAAAAATGCTAAATTACCTGCACATCATCAAAAAGCACTACCAAGACATAAAATCAAACAAATGGATCTAAAATAGCCGATACGAGGACAAATATGTGTGATAAATGCAGGATTTAACGGGAGCAAACGAAGTTCGAATGGCCCCGCATCACCACCGAGTGAGAGGATTACAGGTTTCGAGCTAATTGGTTTGACGGTTGGGTCGGGTCAATCATGCCCATCCTATCCAACTGGTTGCCATTTATAGATTCGGGCATATCCATGAAAACCATGAATCAAGACCATGATATTCGGTGCAATTCACTATGACTAGTCAACTGTGATTCGGATTGTAAAATGTTCACCATAGTAATATGTATTCATTTATATTACATAAATCATTTCAATAAAGTCGGTTTAATTAATAGTTTTTGGGGCACCCTAAAAAATCAAGCCTATATCTTCTTGCCCCAGAATTCAGGTCACAGAAAATCATACCACCAACTGTTTAAAATACAAAATTGATTCCCTTTTTTTCTTCAAATTCATAATCAAACAACAGACAATATTGCCCATGACGCTGCTATGTGGCTTCACACACCCTATATTTTAAACATACTGCTCCATGTATAAAACACTCCCCTTTTCTCTTCTCCTGCCAACAACAGCCACATTTTCTCAACAACCAAACACAGGCTACTCCCCTGGTTCCATGTCACAGCCTTGTTATCTGAAAATCCATGTCAACGGCCAAGAAACATTCTTCTTGAACGAGGTACACACAAAGCTCAAAATATTGAAAATTTTCGTTTCCATTTTCATGATTCCAAATTTCATAAAATAATTTTTTTGCAGAAGATTGTGGCAACATATTCAAGAACAATCAAGAAGATGATCAAGCAAGAAAAGAGGACCCAGATCAAGAAACCCGCTTTCGAGCTCAATGGCTTCCCCGGAGGGTCAGAAGGGTTTGAGCTGGTCTCAAGATTCTGCCATAACAATGGAGGAATCAAGATCACACTCTCCAATGTCTGTCTCCTCCATTGCTGTGCTGTGTTTCTTGACATGACAGAGGAGGTGTCTCCCTGCAACCTCTTGCAGCAGACGGACGAGTTTCTTGAAGGAATGTTCTATTGGTCCCTCAGTGACATTATAGTGACCTTAAATAGCTGTGAGCCATTCTTTGAATTTGCAGATTCAGAAACTGGTCTTGTCCAGAGGCTGCTTTGTGCACTTTTGGCCAAGATTGCCCAGAACTCAGATATGAGCTTTGTGTCCAATTCCACTTCCTCATCATCTTCTTCCCCAGAAACTGCTTCTGGGTTTAGACTCTCTTCCCAAAATACCCCTGAATCAGTCAAATTCAAACCCGGCTCTTCAAGCCAGGCATGGTGGTTCAGTGAATTGACCGTTTTGCCACCAATCATCATTGAGAAGGTCATCAAGACGATGGGTGGTTGTGATTATGAGAACAGCAACAGTTTGGTCCTCACAAAGTTTCTCCTCCATTACCTCAAAACAGCCTCACACAAGAAAGGTCTTGTGAGGTGTGGCTATGGTGTTCTTGCTGACATAGCTGTTAAAGGTGTGATCTTTATGGGCAAAACCTCATTTTCTTGCAGAGGGCTTTTCTGGGTTTTGCGGGTTTTGTCCTGTCTTGGCCTGAGCAAAGATTCGAGAACTGGGTTGGAGAGGCTCATTGGTGATGTTCTTGATCAAGCAACACTTGATGACTTGTTGGTTTCAGGACATGACAGGGGTGTTTATGATGTCAACCTTGTTTTGAGGCTGATAAGGTTGTTTGTTCACAGTGATGGGGTCTCAGCTCAGAGGATGAAGAAAGTTGGGAGGTTGGTAGACAAGTATATGGGTGAGATAGCACCTGATCAAACCCTCAAACTCTCAAAGTTCATTGCTGTTGCTGAGAGCTTGCCTGATCCTGCCCGGAGCTGCTTCGATGGGCTCTACCGAGCAATTGACATCTATCTTGAGGTAAACCTCACTTACCCTTTTCTCATAATCACCCATTTTTGTGAAAAACAAAACATTTCAAAGACCAAAACCAAACCACTTGCTTTGCCTTCATTTTCACTCATTAACCCATCACTTAATTGGATAAGATATGAAACCCATAGCATAGCTTTCTGAAATACGATTATGAACACCACTATCGGATCCAGCGAGGAACAGGAGAAGAAAATGGTGGAGGAGAGGATTTGGGAGGCTGCGAGAGATAGTGAGAAACAAACATTGCTCAATTGTCTCATGGCCTATATGTTTTGGCTCCTTCCCTTTCTTTCGGCTTCTTGTCGCGTGTGATTCAAGGATCTCGTAATGTCATTATTGATCAATCGTCTTAAGTAATGACATTGTAGAGATTAGTAGCTTTTTTCAATGCAGCAGTGTTCTTGAGTTTTCAATGACTAGGAAACACATTAACTCCTTCCTTGTAATGCAATGCCTATGACTGGTGGTTGGTCTATTGGTTATAGTTGCACATCTTTTTCTCTCCTTTTCCCTCTTTTATGTTTCAAAGAAGCTCTAAAACAACTAAATTACTTTCATTTTCACTCTCATTTGAGTCATATATCGGTTCTGAACATAATCACATAAATCTGGTGTAATTTTGATCATGTTAATTTATTTTATATTATATATTTCTCGTTATAACAGTTTCAGTTAATGTTCATTGCAGTCACATCCTAGTCTCTCCTCGGACGAGAGATCAAGATTGTGTACATGTCTCAACTACAAGAAGCTAACACTCGAAGCTTGTAAGGACATAGCCAGGAACCCAAGAACTCCACCAAGAGTTGCAGTTCAAGCACTCATGTCACAGCAATCAAGCTCACACTCAGAAGAGGGTTTGAGTGTTAGTGAATACGAGAGCCCAAAGAGCAATGAGCCTCAGATGGCTCTGTACAAAGGAGTCGAATCGGGCACATTTTCGGACGAAAACGAAGATATGAGACTGAATCTGGAGAAAATGCAATGGAGGGTCAAGGAATTGGAGAAAGTGTGTAGAGACATGAAGGGTCAGATGTCAAAAATGGCCAAGCATAGCATCATGGCCTCTTCGTCACCAACCAGAGCTTTGCCTAGACTCTGCTGAAACTGAAAATCAAAGTCCATGTCAGTGTAATTGTGTTTCAGTGTATTTAAAAATTAAAAAGTTCCCTTTAAACAGAAATGGAGATAAAATCAAATTTATGTTGATTATTGAGTCCTTTTTTGTCCAAATAGTAGACCAGTTTCTGAGTTTCAGACAGAGAAAACACCAATAAGGCAATAATTGTGTTGTGCAGATGTCATTTTGTGAGTAAAATAAGAGAGAGACGGTTAGTTTTGATTCTAAGGACAAAGACAAGTGCATATAAAATATGGCAACAAGTCTCAATCTTGTGATTTCATGAAACTATTGGCTTGGAGAGTTGTTAATGATAATCAGGTGGTTTTTGAGGATGATCATGTGACTGATAATGCCAAAAACTAAGCTGATCCGTGATTATGATGGGTCAACAAGAGCTTAGAAAGAGATTAAACTATTAAGGTAGTTGGATTAATATTTGCAAGTGTTTTGTGGGTGCTTATTGGCTAAAGAATTTGTTAATTACAACTTGCAAGTATAGTTGATGTTGTAGTTTTTTTATTTTTTTATAACCATTTTCGTTTTCCTTATTATTTTATCAATAGAATAGGAATGATAATTGAGTGGGTTCACTTTGTCGTTCAATCCGAATCTTTTAGAAAATTTCATGAACTCGCTCCGGCCTTGATGGGATTCGGGAAATGTTTGTTTCCCGAACCTATCCCAAAATGCATTTAAATTTATTATTTTTAAAATTTGATATATAAATAAAATAATACAATTTTTTCTAATAAATAATAAATTAAAATTGTCGTTAGTTTTCACTGAGAGATAGATAATTATGCTCAAATCTACTCTTAAAATATAACAATCAGCTTCTATTTTGTTATATATGTCTTTAGTCAAATTGAGATTCATTAAATTAGTTCGGCAATATACGATATGTTTGTTGATAAACTCGTCTAGACAACACGTTTGACATAGTTTGCACGATGAAACGCAAATTTTGTCGAAGGTCTTGTCACAATAAATAATTCGACAAATCTAAAAGTTAAAATCTCCATACTATTAGAGACATGAATCTCAACTCACTATGTGGAAAATGGTTCAGTTTTGGGTCTGGCTATCCTATTCGGTACCCGGTGCTGCCCAATTAGACCCGAATAAATGATTAATTGTGAGATTTAAAGTCCGGTTCTTCAGTCTGATTTCTTGATTCTGCTCAATTAGACCCAACTAACGTGATTTTCATACATTTTTCAATTTATGAACAAAAATATACACAATTGAACCTGTTTGTAGGCAAAAAATTCAAATTGCATATACAAAAATAGTAATTAAAACTCCAGAACTGGTTTGGTTCTAAACGGTTAATCAACGATTCTACACTCTCAGAACCAGATTCAAATCGAATTGATTCGGTTCTCAATTTTCAGACCCAAATCTGACCTGATATCCAAGGTTCTCGATTTTTTGGTTCGAATCCCGGTTCGAATTCAGTTTTGGGTAAAAAGTGTCCACCCCTAAACTTGAGTTTTCAATTTCTTAAATT
The DNA here is from genome assembly GCA_036897365.1 of Geranium brycei. Taxonomy (NCBI): domain Eukaryota; kingdom Viridiplantae; phylum Streptophyta; class Magnoliopsida; order Geraniales; family Geraniaceae; genus Geranium; species Geranium brycei. The sequence continues at coordinate 2,947 of JAYMTP010007641.1, read as the reverse complement.
TTCTATTTACTATTAGGTTAAGTTTCATGTTTCCACTCATGATTAGAAAACTGTAATATGATAACTGCTACACTAATGTTACCTAGCATGTCATCAATCAAAGATTGATATGAATAACTTGGTGATGGTATAATGCTCTCTAATAATATTAAGGGAAAACTTCATATGACTACACTTAGAATTAGGTGATTTGCACGTAACTATACTTATATTATTTTTTTCACATGAGAGATACTCATATTTGGCAAAAAAATTCAAAACATGACATGTGAACTCTTCTGTCACGACCAAGGAGATTTGTCTCTAGATTCTATGTATGTGCGGCGTTTGGGAGAGACTTATTGATCACGCTCGGATCCCAAACAAGCCTTTTTGGTGATGGATGACCGAGTCGAGGTATATCTAGGGAGAAGTCAGTGGGGAGCTATGGAAGAGCTACCGTTGAACAGAATCCAACCGTATCGAGATCTATGGTCGGTGATTTGGATGGAACGAGTACTCGGATGGTGATCAGGGTAGTGGCTGATTCGCCGGAGCAAGAAGGAGGTGAGAAGTGCGGTCGGTTCGGGAATATACGTCCAAACTGGTTAGGTGTTTTTTAGAAAGAGGGAGAGAGATGGAGGGGTGAGTTTGGTAAAAGAGCTCACATCGGAGCTCAGTTTATAGACCGAAAAGGTAGATCTTACAATTTCCTATCTATAGGGTCATGTCGGCCAATCTAATTACCTATGAGCTAGAAAGCTCATACTTTTTTGGAGCGTAGAGACAATATGTTTCTAAGCCTATTTCGGCCTTCTCTGACTTGAAAATAATGTGCTTAGCTACCTCCTTTTATAGTGTAAGGAGTTACAAGAGATTCTATTTACTTGGGAAACAATCTAGGATAATATTGAGAGAGAAATGTTCTCTCCTTGACTTGAGGACCAAGTTAGGACGTATCTTGCCTTAATTCTATTTTAGAGTGTTTCCTTGTTAAATAAGGAAAATTTTGTAAATATTTTAGAAGATCTTGGAGATATCCTGATGAGGTGGCATTCCTTGGCCACTAAGAAGCTAGGCGGGAGAGGCCTCACGCGGAGGGGGCATGGTGGGCTGGTGAGAGCTTATCGGCCGGTCCATGTGCACTGAACTAGCGTGGTTGGCACAAACCAGGTCGTGAATCGGTCTGGGATGAACTAGTCCATTTGGACCGATTTATCGGTGGCGTTGTGGCGACATCATCTCTGCGAGGCGGTCTTGACTCCTACGATGGGCTGACATTGTAAGACCGACCCCACGTCTTGGGCTTCTTCTGGCTTTGGACATCGGGACTCCGATTGGGAAAGCAAAAAGTGAGACGTCGTTAAATGGCTAGGGGAAACTTCTCGGGGTTTCTAGGTTACAATCCCTATCCTAAGTGGACGGGGTATCGTCGGACGTCAGAGTTGATCGTTCGAACGGCGGACAAGATCGCACTGACCGGGGAGGCAATCAGAGGTTGTTGAATAAACCTTGATTGTCTAAGGTTGCAGGAGCATATATTCGTAAATACTCCCTCTAACCGGTGTGACACTTCTCTCTCTTCCCTCCCTCTCTCACCCCTTTCCCTCTCCCGTTCTTCTCTCTCACCAATTATACTCCAAGAAAAACATATCTTACTTCTTTTTAATTGATTACATCTAGTCAACTAAACACTCGCCGGAGGTCCCGTCGGCGGCCATGGCTTTTGGCAGCGGTTTTGGCGGTGGTGGACGGTTTCTTTGTCGGTTTTGTGGCGTGGTCGGTAGATTGGAGAGGTTTTTGATCTGGGGTTCGACCCCACATCTGTTGCCCTCTCCAGATCTGACTCGTTTTCGACAGTTCGCGGTCAGTGTAGTTTGGCTACTTTTTCGCCGGGCTCTTGCGGATATTCCCTCAGGTAATATTAAGACCAACATTGAGCTGCAATATTTCTATGAACCAGGACACGTCGAGAAATCCAGGAATGGGTGATTATCGGATACCCCCCGTGGAAGATGCTTGAGGAGTAATGCTCGCTGAGGTGCATGGGCTTAGATGAGAGGATGTCCCCCCGAGAATGGTGGAATGGTGGTCTGTGTTTTTTGTTTGTGTTGTAGTGGGTGTGTTGTTAGTTTCTGATTAGTGTTTCGTTTTTTATTTCTAATTTGTTTAGCGGCTGTCAGAGTATCCGATATGTCTAGTTAGTTTAATGGTTTATGTTTCGGTTGTCGGTTTGTCCGACGTGGTTGCCTAGAGGTGTCTAGAGAGGTAGGGTGTCTTAAGGTTGTCTTTTACTAGTTTACTTGTAAACTGTACACGACTGATGCTCGATCTTCGGGTGCGGAGTTTTTTCCGTCTCGTGATATCAGTGAACTTCGGTTTGCTTTTAAAAAAACACTACACAAAACATAGTTATTTTTAACCTCATTCATCCTAATCTCAACAATCTTTGGGAGAAAAGATAAATGAACATTTTTTTTGTCTGCTTCTTTTTATAAAAATCAGAAATTTGTTAGACTGGCGAAATTAGATTGATTTCTTCTCTAAATCCAACCAAACAACCATAAATACATGAACAAATAGTACCAAGCTTTACATGTCCCAATTGAATTGTGATACAAAACAAACATAGATGTTGCTACGTTCAGTGTTGGCATATTTTTTAGCGCAAGGCAAAGATGTCAGCCAACATATTGTAACACAGTTGGCGTAACATAATACGCTCAAGATTAGGAAAGTTGTCAAAGCTTTCCTATTTAATTCACAGAAGCATGACGCACAAAGGAATCAAGTCACGACAAGTTTAGGCAATGTCCAACTATGAAGAGTACACGCCAGCAAGGCCAATTAAGGCGGCAACGCCAACCTGTCAACTTGCCAATAACGTAAGGCGGCGAGGGACTTCCTATTCGAAGTCGATTTCCTATTTGGAGTTGAAGACCAAATAGGCATGTGAAGTTGCTATAAA
>JAYMTP010007640.1:0-10794 GCA_036897365.1 Geranium brycei | reverse complement strand
TTTATTAATAAATTAATTAAATTATTAATTAATTAATTAAAATTTTGCCCCCCTTGCCAAATTATCTGGATCCGCCACTGCTCACGAGAAGTAGAAATAGTAAGGAAGTAGGTTAAAAAGAATCAAGTAATCTCACTTTCTACCTCATGGTATTAAAAATATCAAGTTTCTATCGGTTTTAGAAATTTTTCTCTTTTATGAGTGACAAGAAATAGATTTAGAATGTGTTCGACGGTTTCTATCTCTTATCTATCAGATCGGAGATATTGAATCATGTCAAAATAAAAAAAAATAACAATTATATCTGTTTAAAGATCAGAAATTCAAACTAATAAAATATTTGACCAGAACCATGTTAAAGATGGTCAATGAAAACTCAGTCATGAAGAGTTTAGAGCAAAGAAAGGTCCTTTTTTTGCCATGAAATAAGCCTTTTGTTTTTTTGCTTGTCGTTTATTTCTTTACACCCACAGCCGACATGTCGTTTCTGGGGCTCTTCACTGAGTTGGAACTTGGAATATTCCATGAACCAACCTAAACCAGTCTGGACCACACGAAACAAACCCACCCAATTTGCTTAACCAAACACGACTTTCTATAAATAGCAAGAACGACCCAAATAATTTATTTCCAGTTAAAGAAACACCCAAAAACTGCATATTTTTCACATTCCCTGAAACCTAAAAAAAAATTTAAATGCATTCATTTACACTGTTGCACAAGTTCTGTGTATTCTCCCAAAAATTGCTTGTGCTTTTGAATGTTACAGTAACGGTCATGAAATTACTATACATGCGAAAAAAGGCGGAAAAAAATGAAAATACAAATAATTTACAGGCTCGCCCCGTTATTGGATCCGGCGGCTCAGAGGTATTGGCCGCGCTGGAGAGGCGAGGGCATTGCCAGAAACGGGCGGTCTAGGAAGTTATGCTGCAGAGAAGCTATTGGCTGCGGGACTCCGATCGACGGGCGCTGAATCGAGCTGCAAGGAAAAAATATTGTATAATGTCGTTGCAGAGTGATTTGTGTCGGGAATAGGCATGGCAATGAAGAACTGACCTGAATGAGAGTGACAAGGAAGATTCGACTTGCGGCGAGTTTCCGTTCTGACCGGGAGGGAGGAGTGACCAGAAAACTGGAGAGTAGGTGTCCGGGAAGAAGTTAGTGCAGAACACGAAATGTTTAAAAAACTAATCCCCACCGAAAATAAAAATGGGCACGTCAAACATAAACGAGCTACTCATATTTTTTCCTCGATTAAGATTATATGTACTTGAGAGTCGGCGAGGAACGCTATTCGCATACCATTTACTCCATCCATCCCATAATTAATATCCTACTTCCCAAAAATGTGTATCACATTCTATTTTGGTTAGTTAATTAAATATAGAATACCAATAATACCCCTGTATAAGTTGTATGTGGTAAAGGGTGGAAAGATGGGGGCCTAAAACTTGAACGCTCAAATTTTGATTTTGCTTAGTAGTCAAACAGGACACTCGTTTTGAACCTAAGCAGTAATATTTGATAGAACCGATCAAAAAATTCATTATACTCATTTCTTTTACCTGAATGTTCTGATTGGTCTTGAAAACCGGAGCAAAACAGTATATCCTGCAACGTGAAATTATTTTAGTATTTCGGAATGCTAAAACAGCGTATTTTAGGTAAAAGGGTATTTAACAATAGCATTATTGAATTTATCCAATCATAAAAAAACGAGCTTACCTCTCTCATACCCTGAGATACATTATGGACCATCTCTGCGGGAAATATTTAATGGTCAGATAAGAGAAGTATTTATCCCGTCATAAAAAGGAAGTTTGGAATTTTTAAAACCGTTTCAGAAGCTTTTCTTTAATAATAATAAACGCAAGAAATTCTGAAACCAAATGTTCCGATATCGATTAGATAACATCATTTACCTAAGTCCGAAACACTGGGCTTCACAGCCAAGGTCAATCCAAGAAAGCAGTCATCGGGTTCAGTGTCGAAGTCCCATAGGTTCAACTCAAGATTTGGCTCTGCCCCTGAGGAATATGCAGGAAAAATGTAAGCACTAAAGCACAAAGATTGAATAGAATTAGACAATGACTTGCATGATCGAAAAATACAGAAACTCACCAATGTTATTGAGCTTGAGCTCAAGAGGATCATGGAGCGGGTAAGGATCCCACATGTCCACCTATTCAGAACATATTAGAACATTGATATAAAAATATGATAAAGAAAGCATAAATACGATCCGTAATCTAATATTACATGAAAAAATGGGTGTAATAAGGCTTGTTCTGCAGTCGGCCTCTTTAATGGGTCCCACGAACATAGCCGCTGTGGATAGTAAAAAGAGTATTAGGAAATTATGTTAGAGCAGAGTGGATATATAACAGTAAAAGCTCGTACTAAAAAAACTTTTCCAAGAAGTTTTTCATTTAAAAGGTGGATGGTTGATATTCTTTTTAAAACTACCCACCTTGATCAAATCAATAGCTGCTGGACTAGCATTAGGAATGATATCAGAAAGGTTGGCTGGCAAAATCTGGCAAAACCTCAGAACATAAAAAACATCAGGAGATGATAATCAGAAAGGAATATGAAAGCAAAGCTCTCATGCGTTAAAACACGCTTACCTCTGAATAGCTAATACTGATCAATCGAGAGGTATTGGTTGCTCCAGGGAAAGAAGTCCTGTCGGGTGCACCTAGAACACAGCATATCTTGTACAACTGATCCATTTCACTGCACATGGACGAAACAATTTATTGTCTTTTACAAAAAATGTATGAAAGCAGTACACTATCTGGAGTACCTAGAATATAGCAAATCTATCCATTCAATGCACGTGGAAAAAAGCCACTTACGGGCATTTGCAAAATTGTATAGCAGTGAAAAATATTGCACTGATCAGTACATATAGAAACGAGACATTCAAGCCAAACAAATTGTGGAATAAATGGCAGCTCATATCTCATTTTCACTTTCAGTTAATTTTGTTAAAGCGTGGCACGTTCCAACCTCAATGGGTTATGTATATAACCAGGGGTTTTCTGTGATACCTTGTTATTTTCTGAAAATATTAGCATCTAACTAGAACATGTACAAGGATCTATTAATGCATATGTAGAAGAGAACTAAGAGATATAATCACACCTTTCGCCGGGAAAAATTGGGGACAAAGTGAAAAGCTCAGCTAGTATTGCACCAACTGCCCACATATCTGTATGAACTTTAACAAATTAGTGATCATACAATAAGGAAAACAACTAAAATAAAATAATCACATTCTCCTAAAAACCGAAAGTTTCTATTTCTAGTGATTGGACCATACTTCAAAATATTAGTTACCAGATACCATAAAATTAACATCAACAATAATTTTGTTTGATAAAAGTTATTGTTGCCCTTTAGAAATATAGTGATTTGACCATGATTTCACCTGTATTAGGCTTGAATTTTTAACAAATAAAGTTGGAGAACGAGGCATACCTATTGCGGGTGTATATGATGGAGACTGCAACAAGACTTCAGGCGCTCGGTACCTGAAATACATGTTTGAACCAACCCATAATGTGTGTGTATATTCTATAGCTGAGGGTTAACTACTTGATAAAGCAATAGAAGACATAGTCCATACATGCAAACAAAACAAATAAAAATGATATGATGGATAAGACAACGACTTACCACCGCGTGGAAACATATTCAGTATAAGGAGGCACTGATGATAACTCCCTGGCTAGTCCGAAGTCAGCAATCTTAAGAACATCACTTGTTACAAGCAAATTTTCTACAAGGAAGAATAATAATTCAAATAAACATTACAAAAGAAAGTGAAATGAAATTTCCATCAAATAAATCATCAAAACAAAAAGAAAAGGCAAGCACCAAAGACCATGTAAGTTAAACTTTACCAGGTTTTAAATCCCGGTGAAAATATCCGTTTCGATGCATGTGAACGAGTCCTTGCAGCATCTGAGACATAAAGTTTCGTATCTCTTCCTCTGTAAAGGGTCTATTCCGTTCTCTCATTATTTGATACAGATTGAATTCCTGGAAAGTTGATTTAATAATGCATAATCAATAATGTTTTGAAAACCTTTCGTCGCATAAAAGATGAAATACAGAAGTCAAAGGTGTTTATGTGCTTCTATGGAAACTAATACAATGTGATGTGAATATGTGATGAATTAGAACTTTGAGCTCGTGAAGCTTACCTCCTATTGCCTATTCAGTAGATTTAATATTAGCTTGTTTATAGATAAATCAACTAAGCATCAGTTATCACTCAAATGTGACTGCTGTTGCAACACATGGCATAGAAAATGTGTTCAAGTTTCAAATATACACAGGCTTTTTAGAGCAATCAATTCATCAGTCTAAAAACTGTTTTGATTGAGTCAGTACTCAGCAGTCACATTTTCCACTCAATAAACAGCATTGCACACCAATAGGTAAGAATTATCAGGACAGTACAAGTGGCAAAGAGGGTCTAAGACTAAGATGCACATGTGGCCCTAGTACAGTAATCTCCCTGTCTGGTTTCATGTATTCAATGAGTACTACAAAACTCCAGATAATGTGAAAATACAATGAGAAAGATATAAATGAATTCTAGATATAGAGCCTCACCATGTAATCAAAAATGAAAAAAAGTTCATTGTTGTCCCTAACCACCTCCTTCAATTTTATGATATTGGGGTGGTTCAACTTCCGGAGTGCCTGCAAAAGGAAATGATATATCAATCAAAGACTTAATTGCACGATAAAAAATCTTGAATATATTAGAAAGAGAGTAGCTTTTCTTTACTGAATTGAAATCCTATATACTAGGCACTCTTTAATAAATAAGTAAATAAATAAAAGAGAACAACTAAAAATACCAACACAAAAAAAAGAACATGGTTCACGACATAATCAAACATGAAAAATGCACAGACTCTACAATCCAAAGAATACAACATCACTGACCTTTACTTCTCGGAGGTTTATGCATTCTTCCCAGAAATAAAACTTTCTCTTCATTTTCTTGACGGCAACAATTTCATATGTTTCCACATTGAGGGCCTTATATACACTACCACAAGTACCATCTCCAAGCTCTTCCAAAATTCTATACCTGGAGAGGAAATACAGGGTAAATTGTATCAGAAGAACCACTACATAAGCATCAGAAAACAGACATCTGAATCTAAACCATGAAATAAAATCTACTTACCTTTCCATTGTTGGAATCACAGCAAATGATAATCAATAGTTTCTCAATGGACCTTTAATAACATCCAAATAGAGGCGTCTACACAGTCAACAGAGTGTCTGTCTCCAGCTCGCTGATGCAAATTATTGCTAAACTGTAGCACGAAAGGTACAATGTTGCCAAAAACCCACTTTTCATGGTAGGAGTCATTGAATATCAACCAAAAAATTGTCAACATTCTTATATGCAGCCTCTACAAGCTGCAACTAGCTGGTATCATCTACAAGCAATCAAGATGTAAGACTTCTCCTACAACTCCAATAGAGAAGACATTTAACGGATCAACTGATTTCAAAAGGATGCCTCATCTATCAAAACCAATGCCAACCTAGATGCAAAAAAAAAGGTGGAGAATCAATAGAATCCTGAATAGTGAATACAGAATCTCTCATCCTTCATCACAGAAACTAAAATTGAAAAGCACGGTAATCAAATAAAACTTTGGTTCTAAGTCTAACAGACCAGTGAACTTTAATTTTCATGTTATTTATTTTTTTCTCTTCCAACAAGAACACTGAAGCATTCGAAGCACCAGAATAATCCTCAGGAACATGTAGCTCCACATGTTGATTTAGTCCTCCAAAAAAACCCCATCTTTATTACTTCATTGAGATAGTTAATTACATACTCTTGGTTTTTCAGTCCCTAATACGGCCATCCCCATGTAAAATATGCAAAGTAAATCAAGTTGCAAGCTTCATTTGACTGTTAATAGAAGAAAAAAACATAGCACTCTTTACAGTACCTCAGTTTCCCAAATCAGGCAGAAGTGGGTTAACTCAGCAGGTTGTAAAAATTGATTTCATATACTCAGAGCATGCTAATTTAGTCCTTTATCTATTAAAACTTGATTGATTTATCCCATCAGCAAGAAACCAAAGTACATACTACTATTACTAGTCATCATAAAAGAAAGGATTTTTAATTGTAGAATTTACTTTCCAGCAGAAATTACATCTGGCCAACATAATTCTGATCATATCAGTAAGGGGGAAACATACTTCTGTTCGTCTTTCATGTAGCATATAACTAAAATTGAATTTAAACTTGCACCCAATATACCTACAATTATTGCTGATCGAAAACAAAATTGAACCCAATAAAAAAGTTACAAACCCAGAAACATCTTGACCCCAAAAAAAGTCCTTTTAAAACAAAAACAAAATCCAATCACACAAAAATAAAAAACATCAATCGAAAAACTCACCCTTTGGGACAACAAAACAGACCCAAATCGTGATCAAACAATCCAAACCATATATTCAGGAAAACAGAATAATGCAGCTGAACAAAATTAATAAACTCAGACAAAAAGGGAAAAAAATCCCCAAATTTTCATTCAACACATGAAGCTACACATTTCAATGCAGGACACAAATTAGAGCCCGAAAAAACAACAATCGAGCCGGAAATTGCTAAATCATACCAAAACATGCGAAAACGAAAAAAAAATCGAAACAAAAGATCCACAGAGAACGAACTCACCGTCAAACCGGAGATGCTCCGGAGGAGAAATCGATCGGCAATGCACAATCGGTATCGTCGATAGCAAGAGGAGAGAGAGAGAGAGAGAAATTGTATGAGAGAGATTGATTACAGGTGAAGCTAAGAGATGAATTCTGGAGAAGAAGCGATGGAGAAGAAACCAAAGAAATATTGAAAATATAAAATAAAATAAAATATTGGATTTTAAAAATAGAAAAATAATTATTTTTTTATTTCGCGTTTAAAATTAGGGTGAAGAAAATGCTTGTGGTGTGGAAGAAGATGTGGTCCCTTCGCTTCCGTTCAGGCTCATTTACTGTTATGCCCTCCGAACTACTTTGATATTACTAAAATATTTTGTGGCTTCACGCGCTGGTTGGATGTGATGACGTGTCAGAAACCGATAAGCTTCACCAAAAATAAAATATTTAATTTAACTATTGATATTTAAATTAATTGTATGGCTAACATTGGTGACGCAATGACTGGGCTTTTTTGTATCATGTCCATTGGGTTTAAATTTGGGCCAGGTCCATTTTCATGGGTTTAGTTTTGGGCTTGTTTCGATTTATAAAATAAAACCAATAAAAATCGAACTAAAATGAAATTCGATTTGTTTGGACACATGACTCATTTTAAGTCATCAATAATTTTTAATTTGACCTAAAAATTTTGGGCCAACAAAAAAATTCAAATAACCAATAAAAATCGGTTCAAAATCCAACCAGAAACCGATGTGCCAAATAATAAGTCAAAACCGACTAAACGGACATGAGAAATTTCTCGTATCTAAATAGACAATTTAAGACATGATCGCTTGACAAGCCTGAACAAACACAAGGTATATATATATATTATATGACTTGTTATGGTACATAACAACCTTAACAATGTTCCACAACAATCTTGCCGGTGGCATGGCCATCCATGCTCTTGGCCCAAGCCTCCTCAGCCTTACCCAAACCATGCTTCGAATCGAACATAGTCTTGACCTTCCCTTCCTTCACCAACCTCACCACAGCCTCCAATCCCTCCCCGGACGGAGAGGCCAACAACGGCACGAGCCGCTTCCTCGAAAACGTGATCGTTTTGACCGCAAATGTCACGAACGCGCCAAACCCGGGCGTCAGGTCAACGACCTTCCCGCCCGGGCCCAGCTCGGGCTCGAACGTGGACCACTTGATCCCAACCGCGCAGTGGATCACCGCGTCGTATTTTTTCCCGGAGGGGCTCCTCAGGGCGGCCCCTTCCGGGGTTCTGTAGTCAAGGGCCTCGTCAGCACCCAGGCCCCTGACGAGATCGATGTTGCGGGCCCCGCAAGTGGCGGTGACGTGTGCGTTGCCCAGTTTTGCCAGCTGGACCGCGTAGTGGCCCACGCCTCCCGAGGCCGCGGTGACCAGGATGTTCTTTTTCGGGCCGGTCCCGTCGAGCTTCAATCCCGCGTGTGCGGTGAGTGACACGTAGGCCGTGAGGGCGGCGATGGGTAGGCTCGCGCCCTCTGCGGCGGATACTTCCGTTGGCCTTGCCGCCGTCAAGTTCTCCTTCGCCACTGCAAACTCGGCTAGTCCACCTCCGGCCTAGTACACAATATATTTTTTTATCAGCAGTAATTAAATAACAATACCGCTAGCATAAAAGAACAAAAATAAAATATTTAAACACTTACTGCAAGGCCAAGGAAAGCAACAACTTTATCCCCAATTTTAAATTTCTTCACTTCTTCTCCGATCTCGACAACCTCTCCTGCCACATCCGTTCCTATCAGAGAAAAAAATAGATTCATTTTCCGAGTAAATTAATTGTTATACCGAGAAAGATTAAATTATAAAAATACATATAAATAATTTGAAAAATTAACAATCACAAGAATATTATATTTACACCCACAAACAGAATAGAAGTATTTCAGTGTGTTATTATTGTGATCTTTACAAATCACTCAAAAAAAATCTGGTAGAAATCAAATATGATTTATTGTCTCTAATGTAATTGAGTATAAATACGTTTAGACCTCAATAAAATTATCAACCCAATTAAGCTTTTCCACAATTAAAGCTTCAACTCTAATGACAAAAAGAACAACTAAACCTAATTCTACATGAAACTCAGGGCCAAAGCCCGAATGTCAAGACCCGTATAAATTAATCTGACCGGGTTCATAATCAATTCAATGCATATTCCAACAATAACGTACATTATGTACGAGCAAAAAAAAATACCGGGTATGTGAGGGAACTTGCGAGGGAGGAAAGGTCGAATGAAGGCTTCCTGAATTTTCCAGTCGACAGGATTGAGACTAGTTGCTTCCACCTTCAGCAACACCTCATTTTTACCGGGCGCCGGAATAGGAACCTCTACATGCTGCAAATTACAATTAAACATAAATTTTGAGTCCGATCATTCTACAAGTTCAAACTATTTATTGTTTAAATATTACACTGAAAAAACATGAATTCATTTAATACTCATAAGTTAGTATTTTAATATTTGCTTATCAGTTTGAGCTTTTAAAGCAGAGTCAAAAGCAGCAGTCTTAATTTTATAAATGTTATTGCTTGTAGGTTTTAAAATATTGTTCAAACCAAAACAATAAGTTATCCATATTTTTTTGGATAATTTATAACTATTTGATTTTTTAGTGTGAGATACTGCTAAAAATCATCAACAATCCAGAAATTTTCAATCTTAATTTAATCAGTGTTCTAAAATATTTCAAATTGTCAGATTAATCTCTAATTAGTCATAGATTCATCTGTCAGTCTTATTTATTTTCATATTAATCTCCGATTAGTCCTCAAAAAATCCGCTCCGCCCGAATAGCGCCTATCATTTTTAGAACACTGAATTTAAATTCTAAATCTAAATTATCAAATTGTATGCACCAAGATTCGAGATACCGTTTAAATCCCTAAATCTAAAAACATCTCAGATGATATGTCTAATTAATAAGCTATATTAAAACCAGATAGAAAATGACAGATGATTAATTGTTAAACAAGACCATGAATAAATCATATATAAACAATTAAAAAAAACTCCCAAGACTACAAAATTAGTCAAACGTGCATAAAAGAAATCAATAAACCTTGAAAAAATCAATCAATAATTAATTAATTAATTAAGACTAAATAGAGAAATAAAATAAAATTACTTTGAGAGCAGCAGATCCTCCTCCGTAAGCTTCATACCAAACCGCGTTCATGAGTTTCTTCGACATGACCTTTAGATCCACAAAACGACGGCGTTTACTAACAGAATCGAGCACTCACCAGAGCCTGGTTTCGAAACACTCCGAGGTCTGAGTTCGTTTTTTATACAGAAACAGCTCGTATCTGCTGAAACTGAAAGTCAACGACACAAACGTAAGGGCATAGGTCTGATGATGTGGTTATCGCGGAACGAAGCGTGAAGCGTCACGTGGCGGCGTTGTGTTAGCGGAGTTTTCGGACAAAGGCAAGTTGTGAAATGTCCAAATTGACCCCACTAAGATGGTTTGTTGGTTTGATACGAAAGGGCAAAAGGGAGAAGACGAGCGACAGGCAATGAGTGACTTATTTTTGTATGGGACATAGTCATCAATAGTGTTACATACATACTTCACTTCGATTGAGTGTGAATCTCCATGGAAATCTGTCAGTCGCGTGCCCATGAATGCACTTGGCCGCAGCATTACCTAAGCTCGTTTGATGTCGATGGAGTAGATTCGGCTCGATTGGCCTAAATTCATTACAAATATATATTACACGATGAAATATATATAATTAATTAAATATTAAAAGAGCCGTATGCAAGTTTATTGAATAAAACAGTTTAATATAAAATTGGTCAACTTTTTACTATTAACCCTTTTGAAGATTACTCAGCTGAAAATAAACTTAAAATTGTTACTATCAAAATAATTTTCATATGAATAAACCTCAAACCCTTTGTTCAGTGGCACAAACTTAAAATATAAATGATCAATTACACCACAACAAAATCAAAGACACACAACAACATTAATACATATCAACAACCTTAACAATGTTCCACAACAATCTTGCCGGTGGCATGAC
>JAYMTP010007639.1:0-10794 GCA_036897365.1 Geranium brycei | reverse complement strand
TGATAGACAGGTACTGGGAGGGAACTGGAGTTCTCTGGTGTCGGTGGGCAGATTTATGCAAGCATATCGAACTAGGGAGTCTCGGTTTTCTTAAACTTTAATACGCAACGGGGGGCCTCTAGTGGCGATGGGTAGATCCTGAGCTGGGAGGACTTGAATTTTTAATGATTCGCACCCATATTGATCGCAGGGCTGATCGATGAAGCTGGTTTAAGGCGGTCTGTAGCAAGATCACGGGGTTTCTCCATCTGTATGAGGTGGAGGCCGTGACTCTATATGATACTAATTGGTTCGAGTCGATTGGTCTCTAGGGTTATCATGGATGCCTGTTTGAAGCATTCTGCAGCGGGATCATAGGGTTTCTCCATTCGTATGAGGTGCGGGTCGTGGCTCTACATGATGCTAAATGGGTCGAGCTGAACAACTTTGAAGGAATCATTAGCGAAGGGTGTATCGGAACATGTGTTCTTCTGTATTTTGCTCGTATTCAAATGGCTCACGAATTGGCCAAACTTGTCTTAACTAACAGTAGTTGGAATTATGGTGAGGAGTATGTCCCACAATCTATAGTTTCAGCTGTCCGGTTTAATGTCGGGTTATGTGCTATTTAATTAATAAAGTTCGTTTTACCTTCAAAAAAAAAGAAAACAAAGAGACGACGAAGGAAAATCATTACCATATTCATAGGAGATATAAAAACATAGAAAAATTGTTAAGTACAAAGTACATTAATATATAACTAGAGTGTAACACCACACGTTTTTGTATTATCTTGTGAAATAATTAAAACCGATTTACATACAAAATTTTAAAGAGTAATTTATTTTATAAGAACATATGAACTTACAAATTATTTAACATCAACAAATCAACGTTCGATATCGAACGAATCGTACCATAAGAACAACTCTACCACTATCATAATATCATGTCAATTAAGTAATTCTAAATTATAAGCTAATTATAACTAAAATAAAATAATTAAAACTGACATCGTGACATGGAGAGTGTCGTATTGATAAACCTCCATAATTTCTCTCATGAAAATAAAAATAACGAATTACATCGTATGATCGAAATATACTGATCATATAATCGGAATCTAATTATTTTATAAATTTACAATTACTTAATTAACGTGATTTATGATAGTGGGGAGTTGTTTTTGAGGTACGATTCTTTCGATATCGACGTTGGTTTGTTGCTATTAGGATTCACAATATCAGTAATGTCCCTGATGAGGACGAGTTTTTAAATAATTTGTAAGTTCATATGTTCTTATAAAATAAATTATTCATAAAATAATTAAAACTAACATTTGTCACAGATTGTGACATGAATTATAGATACAACAAAATTCTAATTAATATTAAATTTAATTGTTATTATAATTAGCATTGTTATGGATATCGGTAGATACTGGTGATATATCGAAAGTTTTTCCTCCCCACGACGATACCACGAATATTTGTCAAAATACATGTCAAATACCGGTTAACCCAGTCTTAATAAAATAATTTTAATTAAATCTATTTAATTTCGGTTTAATCCAGTTTAATCTGGTTCACCTAATTAATTCTGGTTTAAAATTTAGGTTATAAACGATTACATAGTCCAAAATAATGTTTATTTACAAGTTTGAAATTAAAATGATTAAATAACATTCATTTTGTTTTTAATAAATATGTATATTTAATTATTTATTTGTTACAAAACACGTTTTGTCACGAACTTTTCGCGATTTCCCCAAATTTGTCAGAAAAGAATTGTAATCGATCAAAACCTTAATTAATATTAAATCAAAATATAATTTACTTAAGCAATTTAGATCCTAAAATTTAGGAACGCCACGTGGGAATATAGATTTGGATTTTCTATCAGCAATTTGTTCCCTACTCAGTATAGGATTAGTACTAGACCATATATAAAAGAAACCCTCGTTATATCCAAAATAATTGTATCATCTTCCCCTAAAACCTCAACTTTGAATTGACGATGACGACTCGAATCGCTCCCGCAGTGGGATTGAATTTGCTGGGCCAAGACGGTCCAGAGAGAAACCAAGACGCGACTGTGTTCGTCGCCAATCTCGATCCTCAGGTCAGCGAGGAACTGCTACGGGAACTGTGTGCTCAAGCCGGCCCTGTCGCCAATGTCTATGTTCCCAAGGATCGAGTCACAAACCTTCATCGAGGATACGGCTTCGTGGAGTTCGCGAGCGAAGGAGATGTGGACTACGCTGTCAAGGTGCTCAACGATCGCGACCGTGTCACTCTCTATGGAAGGGACGTTCGCGTGAAAAGGGCGTCTCAAGATAAAAGGAGCTCCAATGTTGGGGCTAATCTCTTTATCGGAAACCTCGATCCCGATGTAGATGAGAATCAATTGTATGACACTTTCAGCAAATTCGGATTGGCTCTGAATCCCAAGATAATGAGAGATTCAGGAAACTGGAGGGGTTTTGGGTTTATCAGCTTTGATCGTTTTGAGGCCTCTGATGAGGCTATTGAGGTGATGAATGGTCAGTACCTTTGCAATAGACAAATAACAGTGTCATATGCGTATAAGAAGGGCACAAATGGGGAGCGCCACGGGACTTCAGCAGAAAGAGCATTGGCTGCTGCGAGTTCGAGTTCTCAGCCTCGGGTTCATGCTCCAATGCCTCCACCTCAGCAACTGATTGGCATGCCACCTGTGCACCATATGCCTCCACCTCAACAACCGATTGGCATGCCACCTATGCACCATATGTCAACGCCTCCACTCCCCCGGTCTTATTATTAAGAATGTGCGTGAATGTTTAATTCTTTTTCTAGTTGTTTTGTATTACTAATTTGGATTGAACTTTACCGCACGAATAATATCATATATGTTGTTTTGATTTTATATTAAAAGCTGCATCAAAACTCGATGGAAGAAATGAGGTATTTGTTATAGTTTGTCGTTCTTTACTCTTTCACGCTTTTAACATTTTACGTGCCATAGCGCATTAATGAGAGATACGTTCTCAAAATATGTTGCAGGTTATACTATCCGTCACTTTCATGAAACAAAAGTTGATCAATTTGTGAGTTTTCTTGCTCCTTGTTATCTATTTCTGTTGGCATAGTAATTAGCAATGCTTTTCTACTCAAAAGTATTGTACCATCTCGTGCTTGCAGTGATAGAGTAGAACTATTGCTTTCGGTTAATTAGAATAACTGAAAGGGGAATTTTGGTTTGGCAATATAGTCCTCTTGCACATGTTTCCTAGCAAACAGAGAACTTAGGAAGTGGATGAAGAAACTTGGGTTCAGCTAATTTTATAGCCTACTAATAAGGCTTATGTTGGCTGGTGCTATATGGCTCATTTAAGTGTCAAATCTTGTAAGTATGAATTTGGGTTCAGTTAGCTGTCAGGTTGATCTTAGATGTTATGACAACTCATAAGTTTGCAGTTCCAATTTGTTATCTCGTAAACTTACACTTATTGGAAAACAATTTTTCTGCCTTCTGCTTATGATAAGGAACCTTAATTATATAGGCATTTTGAAATCATACAACTTATATAAGCATTTTGAAAAACAGAGCACTATTATAACATCTGTTGTATAAGATTTAAAGTGGAGGGATCACTTCGTAAAATCTTCTGTACAGCAAATTTCCTTAATTTGCATGACCAACATTGGCTGTATGGTTGCAAGTGGACCTGATTTTGTACTGTAAATTCTGGACCAATAGTTTTTCCCTTTTATTTTCACTCTTCTTCCTTGTACTCACTTTCAACTCCTAGATTCAGGTTTCTTAGATGACTATCGTGGAGCCATAAAAGAAAATTATCTATAGTTTTTGTTTGCTAGTTTGTGACATGATTTAATGATTAAGGGTATCATGCAGATTAAATCAAACATAATTTGGAAGAGGGAGAATCGAAGAAGATTGCTGGTTCAGGAAGTAACAATACTGCCGCGTGTTTCGCAAATTCTGGAACCACTTTAATTATTGGGTATGTTACTAAGTATGATTCTTGTTGACACACCAAAAGCATATCCCAGACCATATTGTTTCTCAAACCATATTAGAGTTGCTTCTCTTACATAATGACAGATCTTCAGTTGATAGTAACACGGCAAAAGAAGTACTTGTGAAATATAAGACAATTGTCATGTGTTTACTTATCTCGTGTATAATGGAGGTGATTTCTGGTTATGTTTTTGCACTCGATGGCTAGATGGAAACCTGAATTTTCAGAAGTCATGATATTGCTTGCAACTTGTGGTTGCATAGGAGAAGAAACCGTGTCTCATAATAATGGGTTATCTGAGATGTACATTGTACACATATAATCTATCTTTTCTGTTACTTTTTACTCATTACAATTAGTCAGCTCTTTTCTTCTCCCCTTCCATTCCCGTCATTGTCGATCCCTCATTCTGGATAAACTACCTTTTCTGCTTTGTTTCTGGGCAGTACTCCATCAGATATGCCAATATCCTTTGATTCCTCTCACTGTAAAGACACTAAATTGTACAGACAGGTTGTGCTCAAAGTGCTAGAGCTTCTATATAAGCTCAGCCTGGCATTGTCTGTTTTTATAAATCCACCTTAGCTACTCTCCTTGTTATGTTCCTTCTCTGCTCGACTGTCTATGACTGAGGTCTAAAAGCCTGTGGGACTCGGTGATGTCGGAGGTTGAAAGACACTAAGACGGAATTGGCTATGCTGAAGAAGATGGATTTTTCTGGAGAGCTAAGGCTGGACCCAAGTCTCAAATGACCTGACAGAACCTAGCTAGAGAACTATTGATATCAGTCGATGAAGCTTATTGTTCTGTGTTGGTATCTTGAGAGCAATATTGTGCATAGACTAAACTGGGCCAGTTTGTTTCCAAGGCAGGATGACCACGTGATGTAGCTGCTCTCTATGCGTGTAGCCTAAACTGGACAACTCGGCCTGTTCTGAAGCGGTTCAGCTGGGTAAAGAGGCCGCTCTCCCACTCACCAAGAGGTGGAGACTGACCAAACCAAATGATTATTTCTTATATTCTCTCCAATACCTCCGAACCACATCATTCTTTTTTGTGCCTATAAATACAACCATTTGTCCACAAAGAGCAGTTAGGCATTTTAGACTCTCTTTCTTAGTCAATCAGAACACATGTTTGATTAGGGATATTGGAGCAAGGATGTGAGACACTTCCCTCGGTATAGTTCCCACGGGTAGGCGTCGAGCATCATAAGGTGTACAACAAACACTTAAATGGCCCTAGGATCTTAGAGACCGATCTCCCCGTGCAACAACACTTGGAAAAGTTGGTATTTAACCAACCCCTTGGTCAGATGTTGCTTACATGTACAGAAGGGTCTTCTTTGTGCATATTAAAAGAAAGATTGTTAGTGTAGGGATGTTGGATGTAAAATGGACCGGGAAGACAATGTTAGGATTCCACATGTGAGTTCAAGTCTCACATCGAAAGATTATGAGGTATAAGGAGAGGGCAAGGTCATGCGTGGATTCCACATGTAACCATGTGTAGATCATGTAGGTGAGAGTGCAAGGCCGTTTGCTCATTGGTAAAAGCCGACCGGATGTTGGCTGAGTTTGAGTTTCTCACTTCTATTTTCTTTTCCCATTTCCTTGTTACTGTAATTAACTTTCACATTTTATTTTGTTCACTTTGTTTGTTATTAGTTATGTTTTCTTACTGAACAAAAGAAAAACAAAATTTGCTTCACATTCATAATGTTAAAGGTTAAAAGTTGTAATAAACTATGACTATGGTCTAGATGTTGATATCAAAATCAATGACTGCAAAAGTCTGAGTAGGAACAGTAGATAATGTATGCTTCTTTTAGTTGGGTAATGCCAGTTTGTCAAATTTTATTTAAACTGGAGGTGCAAAAGTGAGATGACCAACACCAGAGTGTGCTGCCCTGGCTAAGGTTTTTGTTATAGGCATGATAACTGAGGAGGATTTGAGATGGAAAGATACATCTAAACCCTTAAGCATAGGCATTGTGCCGCACTCAGCCGTTAGTGTCATTATTTGACTTCCCATTTTTTCAAAAGGAAAGAACTAAATTTCAACATTTGAGATTGCTGTTTTAAATTCTCACATTTCTCTACTTTTGCTGGGTTTGCAGTTATGCCTGGGGTTGGAGAGGTGGAAAATGGTTCACCAATGGGAAGTTCAAGAAGGAACAGATGAAACTGCTTAAACCTTACAGGTTGCAATTGCTGGCGCGTATAAAGACTAAGGAATGACCAATCAAGTTGCCCGCAAGACTAAAGTGCTAGTAGTTGCCGCCTGGAAAGACATTAGAGGATGCTCCAACCCATAAATCTTGAAGGACTTGTTTTGTGTTAGTACTTATAAATCTCACAATAGTTGTTCCGTGTTTTGCTGATAGGAAGAGATTGTTACCGAAAAGTTGGTAAGGCTACTTGTTTAGCGTATAGAAATGTTGCATGTTTTATGTATGTTCATAACCATTGGCACTTGAGATTCTATTTCTAGTTCTCTGCCAATAATATAAACTTCTATTCAAGCTTCATGTATATCTAACTCAGCCAAATGTTCCTGCTATGATACCTTTTTTTGGACTATCTATTCACATTTGTACATAATTAGATTCTTTCGCATATATGGAATGTTATTCTGACTTTGTCTTCTGCTATTCTATCCAAAATCATTAGTCAAGTGTCCCAGGAATGCTTTTTTCTCTGTAAAATCTACTAAAGCCAATACTTGCTGCTTAAACCCTACTGATGCCTTATTGTAAGGGAATCTGTTTTTGATTGTTGAGTTACAACTACAATTCAAAACAAAACTGCAGCTTTTGAAGCTGGTTTCATTGCTGTCTTATTCATAAAAGCCAATAAGTAATCTACATAGTAAATTTAATCTCCATCTATTACGTGCCATCCGATGCAAAGAACATGTTTGTTATTTAAAGTAGATTAATCAAATAATAAATTTAGACTAAGCCCTTAATCTGTACTCTTTATGTTCTGTTTTGATGTGGATCCTTATCTGGTATAAATTGCAGATACTCTAGAAAATTTTGTTGTAAGCTGGTACAAATGGCTCACACTAGTGCTACTCTACTCGCGCTGATTGTCTTCTGTGTGTTAGCAGCAGATGCAAGAACAGAGATGGGATGGACAGTGAGTAGTGCCTTTGCGCCTGCTACAAGTGATGGCTTGTGTGGATCAATGGTGATGACACAAGGCTATGTTTGCCAAGAACATACGGTATAGTACCATACTCTTTACATTCAAAAATGTTTTGTTATTTTTATTTATATTATATAGAGTTTTATCCAATCGTTCAATTTTTCAGGTTACAACAGAAGACGGATATATTCTTGGCTTGCAGAGGATGCCAATGGGGCGGTCTGGCAAGGCAGCGGACAAGCCGCCAGTACTGTTGCAACACGGGATCATGACAGTTAGCGATAACCTTAGTGAATGAGTTATATTATATATCTAAGTTATCGAATGGGAGTTAATGAGAGTGTTTGTTTTGCAGGACGGTGCATCTTGGTTTTTCAATCCCCCAAGTGAGTCCTTGGCGTGCATCTTGGCGGATAATGGGTTTGACGTGTGGATTGCAAATACTCGTGGGACTAAATATAGCCTCGGGCACACCTCTCTCAGTCCCAATGATCAGGTTCTTGTTCTGGTATATCTGTTACATGCCAAATTGAGTAATTGAAAGATATGGGATTAGTAACTCTCTTTTTTCCTCTTGCAGGCTTACTGGGAATGGTCATGGGATGAATTAACTGCTTATGATCTCCCGGCTTTCTTCCAATATGTGTATGACCAAACACATCAGAAAATGCACTATGTTGGGCATTCCTTGGTATGTATCTGCATTTCTATACTCAGAAAATTTATACATATACCGAGGCTGAAGGTTTTAGGTTTCAGGGTACTTTGACGCCTTTAGCTGCATTTTCGCAAGGAAAATTGTTGAGCATGCTGAGATCGGCTGCTTTGCTTTGCCCGATTGCTTATCTTGGTCAAATAGCATCACCCCTAGCAAGACTTGCTGTTGATATGTCCTTACCTGAAGTAACACAAACTACCTTGACCTTTTCGAATTTCTGAAAAAAGAAATGACTTGTACTATTCTCACTTCTCTTCCTATTTTCACTTGCAGGACCTTTATCAGGCAGGCCTCCGGGAATTTGTTCCGGATGCGTAAGAGACCAACTTCAGAAACTTAGAGAATTAAAATATATATCTGCAACTTCACTGATGTCACATTTTAAATTTATTGTTGCTAAACTAACAATTTTAGTACAATCAGTCATTAGTAACAATTTGTTGCATGGAACAAACAGGCCTCTTATATCGAAACTACTGGAAGATTTGTGTGAAACAGGTGGCATTAACTGCTCAGGTTTTATGAACATGTCTTCTTCCTTCTCAGGTACTGTCATGTTTGCTAAGTACACGAGACTCTCACCGTTACAAGAACGTGTCCTAGTTTAAGCTAACATATATAATTGTTGTTATTTCTAATTACAGGACCAGATTGCTGCATTAACTCATCAAGAGTAGATGTTTTTCTGGACATCGGATTTCAGCCCACCGCAACAAAGAACTTGATCCATCTAGGTCAAAGTAGGTTTCTGTATAATTATCCGAAACTGCTGAATTTTAAAGTTGATGTGATTTTCATCTGTTTTATTTGGCGAGCCTAACTGAGCAAAAAGTAGTAAATACTAACCTAACCCTAGTCTACGTTAACCAAAGTACCACTAGGAGTAGGCAACTCCCTGAAATCCGAAAACCAATTTTCGTAATAGATAATGTTCGTCTTCACCAAATAAGGTAGTTTTAGTAGACAATGTGGTTATGATTGAAATTGGTAAAATTTATTGTATTTTGGGGGGTGCACTTGCAGTGATCAGACAAGGGAACATAGCAATGTATGATTATGGGGAGGAAGATGAGAACATGAAGCACTATGGGGAGCCCAATCCTCCAGTGTACAACATGACAAGCATTCCAAGTGAGGTTGCTCTATTGTTGGGGCATGGAGGTCAGGACTTGCTGTCTGATGTAAAAGATGTGCAGAATCTGATACAAAGCCTCAAGGGTCATGACAAGGACAAGCTGGTGGAGCTGTACATACAAGAATATTCTCATGCTGATTTTGTATTTGCTGTCAATGCTAATCAGCTTGTTTATGGCCCTCTCATCAATTTTTTTGCCACTAACTGAAATCTGTACTTCCTGTGTTGCCGTTTTTTCTGATATATACATATATATATATTGATGTCAATATTCTTATGATTGATTTCGTTTTAGTTACCAAAAATCTGTAAGAGTTTGTCTATGGTCCTATAACAAATATATAATGATACGTGTTCGTTCTATTATTTCTCGACCATCTTCTCAAAAGAAGTCTCCTAAGCCCTCTCATTGCACGAGATCACATCAGGGGCCTATGGATTGCCCTTCCGCCGTGTCTCCCTCCTCTCTCAAGGCCTCCATTACTTCTATCGCACGGTCAAAATTACAAGACAATTTCAATCTTAGGTCCAATGCAACTTGTGCTTGGGACATTTGCAAGTCCAAGGGTATCAAGTGTGCTATGACCAATGCTCAAATGATCCAAATCCTAGAAGAAATGTAAATCTCATTTAGTCCATGAATTTTGAACTTTCTTTTATTTTGCATCCTTTTTTTTCATTTGTATCTTGTTTGTCTCTTTTCTTTTGTTGATGTATTTAGCTGACTCTTGTTTCTTTCTTGGAAGTTTTAGTTGGTTTAATCAATAATTTTTCTTTCTTTTCCCCGATAAAAAAACTTAACATATTTTGTGTTAACAATGAAAATTTACGTGTTAATTGCAGATGAACACGGAAATAGATTGCCAACTTTCATTTAAATGCAAAGGAAAATTTTATACTCAAGTAACTACATTGTGAATGACAAAAGTACCTTTACTGTACACTCAAAATTTCAAAATTGGGTCCTTTCATACACCTCTCTATTTCTCTCTTATGCTGCAATTCTTTAATTTTCATAAACACCAGCAACACTGGCCAATTTAACACTACATAATCTATTTATAAAACACTGCATAATCTAAAATTAAAAGAAAATAAAAACTGAGATTTCAACCAAACCTAGTTCGCAAGTCATTTTTTTAAAGTTTGACATAATGTGATTCCCAAAATCAGCATGATTTTCTAACAAATAAGATTATGAAATTGAATAAAATAAAAACCACTATCTGATACTCAGATGAATGGTTAACTTACAAACCACTATCTTATCCAAGTGTTTTTAGAGGTATACAATAGGGGGGTATGGTGTACTTTTTTGAAATATATTGGAGATTCATCCATAAATAAAGAACTACACATCAAAATCAAAGTTATATTCATATTTAACCCCCATAAGCAATTCTAGTTTAGAGTAAATTTGATAGCAAAAGATAAACAAAAACAATAACAATAAAGTACCAGCGGGATGAGGGTAGAGGTGCTCATGAATCCGCTTGTTTTAGGCCCTGTGCTTACTATCTAATGGTGAAAAAACCATTAAAAAGTGATATTCAAGATTAACCCCAGAGCTAATCCAAATGGTCACTTCTTAATGATAAAAAACACTCCAACCTATTGGATTGCTCTCACACATATTCATTAGTGAAAATTCTGGTTAGTCGCAAGATGTCAATCACAATGTTAAGACGTTGCGATAGACACTTGCGGATGCACAGATTTAAAACACACAGAACAGAAACGTAAATAACACACGATATGGTTATCCAGTTCGGTGACTCCGCACCTA
>JAYMTP010007638.1:0-10794 GCA_036897365.1 Geranium brycei | reverse complement strand
CTTGTATTTAATTTAATTTCTTTACCGTTGTTGAATAATGTAGTTCCGACTTTGTCTCCATGACTCAGTCCTACTCTATCTTTGTTGAGCACTTTTTATGCTATGTTTTTCTGTAGTTTCTGTTTTGGTGAAAGTTCTATAAATAAAGCAAAAGCAACTCTCTCAAAGTTGCAGCTTTATCCAATTTTGTATTCTTTTATTCACTTTGTCATTTTCTAGCTTTCAAGCCATGACTTTTATGTTGTTATATATATACAAGAACTCATCCTTAGAGAGGAGTAGTAGTAATAAGAAATTATTTACAATACTATTGAGATCATTTCCTTGCTCCAAATAATTTGGAATAATGGTTAACCCAAAGATATGGTTGTAAGTACTTCGGAATGAATATTCAAGATTTTGAAATCAGTATGATATATGGCTCTATTTCACCCGTCTATGTCATCTGTTTTGGTTGGAGGCAATAGTCGGAAATCTATCCCGTAATTCAAAAATCGGCACACAAACATCCCGTAATCTGAAAAAATTATCTCGTAATTCTCAAAAATCGGTACGTGAGAGGGGGTGCAGAGATTAACGAAGTTCTTTGGAAGACTCCAACTCACAAAGAGAGGAAGAATGTTACATATTGATTCACTTGTATATTAGAGTTTTCTATTCTACTGTGTATCAAGGTTTTCTATTGTCTTTATGTTTCTGTATCACAATCAATAACATCAATATTATTATCTACATTATTTCTATCAATAATACCTACGGCCACAGCTAGGCTTCTCATTGTGATTAATTCTACCGAAAATTGGCAGGTTGCAGGTTTTGGACATGAGTGAAATTATTGGTACATAACAAAACATGCTTTGTACACACAGAACATTGTGGGTACCGTATCCTGCATGGCAATGGATCACTCAGCTAAATGGGGTCCATATTGATACAAGTCGCGAGTAGTTGTGATGAAGAGTACGAGTCATGTCTGAGGGTCGGTTTGGACTTAAATCAAGATTTTTTTGGTTTGAGAAAACGTGGATCTCATTACAAATAGGATGCCACATACATTGGAAAATGATAAATTTGAGACATATCAATTCGTTTGTGAATTGGAGTAACTCAATTTAAAAAGGACCACTTTTGCTTGCCTTTTCTATGTTTAGATGATAAATCAAACTACATTGTCTAAATGATACACGTTTATTTGAATTTGACAATTTTTCAAACTAAGAGGTACTTGGCCTTATGTTTTGAATGTTTTATAACCATTTGATTATTGAGACAAAAATATGTTTCCAGCGGGTCAAGAAGTAAAATTAAGAGGGCCCCGCAACTTGCGGTTAGGTTAGAGCCTCTGGGTTCGGCTCAACAATTTTTGGAGACTTCAGACAAAAATGATTAATAGAGTATTGTTTTGTGCATTAGTTTTCAAATTGGGTCTAAAATATTTACATTATTCGATTATTCGAGGCATTTTTTATCATCGAAACCTACTTTTTCGGTGAGCCTAAAACAATTGCTTCACTTGTTTTATGGATGAGCCGGTCTTGAGAGCGTCCTGCAGCTTGCGATTTGCTTCTAGGATAATTATCTGCATAAATAGTCAAGTAAAATTGTCAACAAAAACAATTTCTTTTTGTGGTTTTTCCACCTGCCTAATTTTAGATGACTCATAGTCATAGAAGAGCCATCACGTGGAAATCATTATAGTCTATTGAAAAATAATCTTCCTTTTACTAAATACTTGTCTTGTGGTGTGGCTTACAATTGTCATAAATTCCATACAAGTTATTAGGGGCACGCGAGAACCAACGAAAAGGTTTTAGTGAAATCTGTCGGTGAAGTAGTTTAACGAGGGTTTGAAAAAATAAAAAAAATTTGGTCCACGACGTCAGCGCGTGCTGGGAGGTTCGCACGTGATTACAAGCCTAAGTCATTATATTATATATGGTGAACTTGAAGGCAGCACCAGAGATCGAGTGTTCATGATAATGGGGTCTCCATTAATTGATAGCCGATGGTCTCTTCACGGAACCACCGCTCTTGTCACGGGTGGAACCAAAGGAATCGGGTACACATAATACAATGCTTTCACTTTCACTTGTAATTTCAATCTTCATTGTTTTGTTGATTGTTATGTTTTTTTAAAAGACATGCTGTGGTGGAGGAACTGGCCAGTTTGGGGGCTTCAGTGTACACATGCTCTCGGAACGAAGCCGAGCTTAACGAGTGCTTGCATCAATGGGAGCTCAAGGGCTTTCGAGTCGCGGGCTCTGTTTGTGATGTTTCTTCTCGGGCTCAACGAGAGGATCTCATGACCAAAGTCTCCAACCACTTCAATGCCAAACTTAACATCCTCGTGAACACTTCACGCCTTGTTTACCATTTTCCATGTATTGTGATTGATTTCGAATGTTATGTAAATTGAATGTGTTTTTATAGATAAACAATGTTGGGACGGCGATAGCGAAGCCTACGACAGAAACCACAGCCGAAGAGTACTCCTTCGTTATGGCTACGAATCTCGAATCTTGTTACCACTTGAGCCAACTCGCACATCCCCTCTTGAAATCATCAGGAGCGGGGCGTATAGTTTTCATTTCTTCAGTTGCTGGTGTGGTATCTGTGAGCGGCATTGGATCTGTATATCCAGCAACCAAAGGTTATATATATTTTTCGGTTGATTTCCAAATAAATGTGAATTGATGTATAGGTTTGAATCAAGAAGTAATGAGGAATATATATTGGTGTTACTTGCAAATTACAGGGGCAATCAACCAACTGACACGAAATTTGGCATGTGAATGGGCTAAAGACGGTATAAGGATCAACTCGGTCGCGCCATGGTTCATCACGACCCCACTCTCCGATTCTGTAAGTAGACCAAATTACTGTATACTGTCATTCAGGGCCGGCTCAACGATTACTGAGACTTAAAGTCGTTGCTTTGATGTTATTTACATTCAAACATAAACCTTATACTATTGTTGCTAGGTTTTTAGAGAAAACAAGGAAGCAGTGGAAGCAAGGACTCCGATGGGGCGGGTGGGAGAGCCTAAGGAGGTGTCGGGAGTGGTGGCGTTCTTGTGCCTACCAGCAGCGTCTTATGTGACTGGTCAGATTATTTGTATTGATGGAGGATTTACTGTTAATGGCTTCCAATTCCCATGAACAGCTACAACACACTTGCATTTGTGTTTGTAATTGGTTTTATACAAAGCTGTGTGTGTGTTAATTAGTGGATAATGTTGAGATTTCAATATCCACCCATAAGAGTGTGTTTTGCTTTTCTAGATAAGGAATGGCTTGTTGTGCTATAAACAGCTTATCCAAATAATTTGGGGTTTTTGTACTTTTTACACAAATAAAGACGTTGAATCAGAGTGTACAATTATTGGTAATCAATAAAATATAGTGTATTTGCTCTGTATAATCATGTGTTCTTTCTTTTCAAGCTTAATAAACCCTTAAAATTATCCAACAAAAATCTAAAATCACATAGGAATTGCAACAGAGTCAGATTCCAATCATGATCTCCACATTTCAAATCAAGAACTCCACTTACATTAAAATATTGTTTGTTAATTTAATTTTATGTTTTACTTACTATTGTTTATCAATTAAATTTTATTTATTTATTATCATTATTTTGTGAACAACCTAAGCAAATTTGTGCTAAGATCATGTGAGGTGAACTTGATGAAAACATATGACATAGCGAGCATATAGAAATATTGTAACACCCACAAAAATAGTGTAGTAGAATTTAACTATGTCTTGCTATCATGTTAGATTTAATATCGAAAAATAGTTATATGAATAATCATGTGTGAATAAAAAATCGTGTAAGCACTTCATAATTTTTTGTAGTATAAAATGTTGCTCCCTTTTAAATAATTTCTAGATCAGCGACCTGAGGGATACAAAATGATTGAACCCTCAAATATTTGACATACATACATACATACATACATACATACATACATACATACATACATACATACATACATACATACATATTTTATGAATCTTTGATAACTTTCGGTAGGAATAACAGAGGGCCATGCTTCGCCCACATCGGGTATATGTGGAGTTCGGATTTTTTTGCTATCCCTAACTTTCGGTGAATTAAATAAGGAGCACATACCAAGAAAGCCACGAACACATTAGAGCCCACTTCTAACCTGAAAACCTAGCTTATTAAGTCTTGATTCTAATGTGTACATAAAGTCTCTTTATATTCCGTACTTTTTCGACGTTGGACCTGAACTCGATCACATATCGAATCTTGACATGAACATCTCCGGCTAACGTGTTGGAATGTTATTAGTCCACAGGAAGAGAAAGACCAACGGCCAAGACGTAGTTATAGTCCTGCAACTTTAACTGTTTCATTTACATGTATGCATTGCTATGCCACTGTTATTATTAGACATTCGTCATACGGTGCAACATGGAGTTCGTACTGACGCGTCTAGGGGTGTAAACGAGTCAAATCGATCCTCATTTTGGTAAGGCTCGGTTCGTGAAAAAAGTGTTCGGCTCGGGCTCGAACGATCTTATGCAACTAAGTTTGAGTTCGGCTCAAAATAAAATAGGCAAGCTCGAGCTCGGCTCAATTTGGTTCGCTTAAATTGGAATAAAAATATTCATTAAAAATTAAATAATTCATTAATTGATAAATGAGCCAACTTGAGAATGGCTGGACTTGATTCGGCTCGTCTAATTCTATTATAAATATTAAACGAGCCGGCTCGCGAGCCTTAGAAGGTTAGGCTCGAGCTTAACTCGTTTCCCAATCTTGAGCTCGAATTCGACTCGAGTTCACTTATAACGAGCCCGAACCAAATTTTTAACAGGTCGAGCTCGAGCGACTCGTTAAAGGTTCGGCTCGTTCACAGCCTTAAACGCGTCTGTGTTACTCACGAAGCTAGCACTAGCGAGGCGGAGCAGTGACAACGTTAGCGTGGTGGTGGTCAATGTGAACAAGGACACGTAGACGAACCACAATTCTAACTATTTATCCACTTGAAACCCAACGTAAGAAACACTAATTAGTACTCATATATGTAAGGGCTGGTGGTGGTATTTGTTGGGTACGTTATAGGAAAGTGATTTCTCTGAGATTAGGTGTTAAGAGTAGTTCGTACGTTCTTTAATACCCTTCTTTTTCGTCCCTAGAAAAAGTACATATAGCTGAAAATGGTTTATGGTTTAATGGATGATGATTGACTTCAATTTTAATTACACAAACTATTCAAATCTCTCTTTAATCCTTCCAATGAGGTTTGGTTCCTCAAACTTTTCATTAAAAGTGTAAGCCCCAAACTAATGGGGTGTTTCCATACAACATCTGACCAATATTGTAAATACGCCATATATTAATTACGAGAATCTTCCCCCTTCTTCCACTCCATCCCGAAGAGGAATTAGGACGATAACGTTTTCATACATTTCAACCTGATACTTCCCAAGGAAAATCCCCAATTGAATCCCAAATTGACAAAGAGGGTCTTCTATGGACTACTACCATATTAGTAGGAGATTAATCGAAAAATAAATTAAATTAAAAGATTAATAAAAATTTTATGAAGGATTAATTAATGACTAGCCGGATAATCAACATTGCACCTGACTCAATGTTAAAAAAAATTGGTAAGTAAAGGAAACTAAAAATGTGAGGATGAATTTTTTTTAAAAAAAGGCTAGAATGAAAAGTTAATGGAGAGGTAGGGGAACTCCATTATGTGGATCAATATGAAATGTCCAAAGAATTCTACAAAGATAAAAAAAAATCCAGAGGAAATTTTTTCACTAATTCACACACTACCACATGAGGTAGACAAGAAAAGCAATGAAAGCACAAAAGGAGGTGGGACAACAGGACTGGAGTGCACAAAACATTTCAAATGGAGAAACCCAATCTCTAATGTCCACCCAGTCAAAAAATTATCTTCAAATTTTTACTCGATTCCTTACATTTGCTTCCCACCATCTTCAGCTCTGTTTGTTTTCAATTCCTTCAACTTTCTGTAACCCTTATCAGTACCGAATAGCCTGACAATTAAGAATAAACCATCAGTACATGTACATAATACTGCAAGACTTGTACATTTATGAAACACCTATTCAATATTGATGCAGTTTTACTAAACTAGGTGTGCTACTCTAAAACATCATGATTCATGAACATTTAATGTCAATTCCTAGTTCTTAATGAAAATAACCATATCTGCAGCAGGCACAAACAAGGTCAGAGAAAGAGGATGCATATAATAGTTATTGATTATTAAACACAATGGAATGTTGAGACATAATACTATGCCAACAGTTAGTGGGGCCATCCTTTAATGCGTGAGAATTGAGATGATCAATAAACTGTATAGAAGTCTTGTTGCATGCAGTATCAGAAGAAAAATTGAAATTGCAGGTGACGTCAAAAAGACAAGGGATCAACAATTTAGATGAAATCCTAGGACAATATCAGAATTTATGAGGAAACAAAATAGAGCAAAGCAAGATGAACTGACAAGGCAATGTGACATCCTCATTTGACAGGTCCAACGCTAGATAACCTAAGGAAATAAATACATACCATCTCAACCAGATACATCTAGTTAATTTGGCAGCAGCAACATAAGGGGTTTAAGCACTACTTAACAGGTTTTGTCCACAACTACTTTCGAATAAAAAGTTATAATTTTTTATCAGCCATTCAAAGTGAATCTTGTTCAAGTTCAATCATATGCAATTCCAGACAAGCTCCTAAAAGTTTCAACATCGAACCATTTCCGTTTCATATTTGCACCGTGAAATGGAAATCTGCAAATGACTTAACCAGTCTAATACAACAAAAACTCACCAATCCATATAAACGAAGGTTGATGCATAATTTCCTGACTTGGTGTAGAGCAGACGATGATGATAATCATGAAAATCAGCGCTGTAAAATAATCAAGAAATTTTTCCCGGAAAGGTTACATAAAACAGAGAAGAATCATAGCTTGTTTAGTCAACAAGAGTATAAGGAAATACTCACCCCCCATACAAAGGAAAAAAGTTGGACAGACTCCATGGAAAGTGATAACCACAATGTGCCTCAACTGTCTCAAGAACCCTAACCATCATCCACAACCAAAGAGTAATCAGATGGGGGCCGGTGATGGCAGGACCAATAATAGTTGCAAAGCCGAGAAAAAGTATCTCAGCCGGGTGAGCATATTCTGAAGTCAGTCCAAATGGTGTAGCATATCTGCACATGTAATTAACTAATTTTGAGAACCAAAATGCAACCAGAACAGTCTAGACAAAAACAATAGATACAGAAAACCACTAAGTTCACTGAACTTACTCATGATGAACACTGTGCACGTGCTTGTACAACCATTTTGTATGCAGAATTCTGTGACCCCAATAGAATATAAAATCCTCCAGGATAAAGTAAAATAGTATCTGCGACAAAACCACTTTCCTGCAAACAAAAGGCGTGATATCACCAAATATACTTGACAATATGTGCAAATCCTACACGAATAGGAATTAGTTTTTGGAATCCTCGTATATATAGTATTAATAGCATCAGATGCTTCAATGCTTGAGAAAAGAAAGCTTTTAGAATACAAAGAACCTGAAAATACCAGGACGGCAATGGAAGGCTACTTTGCATGCCCATGTGTCTGAAGACAGGATAGGATAAAATCATAACTGGCAGATTGACACCCAAATGATAGAGTACAAGGCGTATTATACATTTCTCTTGAGCTGCAGGGCTGTTGTTTTTTGTCTGTATGCAACCAAGTGTCAAATAATGATACCAAAATATACAGATTCAGTAGTATACATTGATAAAATGATTACGTGTAAGTATCTTAGCATACAAATACAGTTTAATACAATTAGATCCTCTTTATGTGTTAGGACTATCTTAGCATAGTACCAAGTTAACCAAACATTAATGTCAGAAAGGAGAAGTAAAAAAACTGCCAGTCAAGAAAATAAAACCTTAAGACATATTTTAAAATACATGTGACATGAACTACTTCAATGAGAGTTAAGAAATAAACAGGAACATTTGGCCCAATTCTAACCAGATAGGACACACATTGGGTTGCAGTGGATATCCACCAAAATACTCATATTGAATGGAGAGGTTTATTGCTACTCTTCTATCCATGGGCCATGGCCCGTGGCTAAACAAACCTTAAGCACCTTTGATACTGGCAAACAGTATTCCCTTACTGCTAAGCAAGGACAGAGATTGCTATGACAATAATGACATAAACCATAATGAACCAAATGTTCTGATCATTCATGCATGACATTACATAGAATCTGTAATTTCCCTCATTTCATATTATGACACTTTAACGACACCCCTATAGAAAACATAGTCAGAAATTACAGAAGAGTTAGACCTGAATCTTGTACTTGCTCAGCCATCCTGCCCTCTCAAAAAATATGAAAGGAAGTCCTGACAAAAAGAACACGCTTTCATGAAGGAAGAAACTCCCAAGACACGCAAGCTGAAAGTCGCTGAAATGTGTGATCAGATACTGCATAGTAGACAAAGAAAGTCACGTTACTGAATCATTCAAAAGGGACAGGAAGGATACATGGCAGCTCGATACATGATTTCAATTTTCTTTGGAAAACTTCGAGAAGACTTAACAATCCAACAGTACTTTAAAGAAAGAAAGAAAAAAATATTCCGTAACACTGGATCTAAGCATCAGCCACACATCAAAATACAACAGAATTTAAAAGAAAGAAAAAACACAACAAGTTCTATAACAATAACCAAAATACAATAGATTTTTAGGAGAAATAACAGAATGTGTTTCTGCTAGCAAGCAATCTAATGTGCCTAAGCCATTGCTGCATTATCTAGGTTCCTTTGTAAACAAGATGCTGAAAAATAACCTTAACACAAGAGTTAGGCGCAACGCCAAGACTAGGCAGGTCAAAGCTAGATCAATGCCTCCTCCACACACTAACAGGGAACAAACAAGAAAGTGTATCGAGTATCTTCTACTATTAATTATAGCTACAGCAATGGGATCTGAATCACAAATAAAGCACCTACAAACAGATTCCTCTAAATCCAAAAACATTTCACCAAACCAAACATTTAAAAGAAAGATAAAACTCCCAGAAAATTGCTTCACCACCAAGCATGTCCTCGCTGAAATCATTTGGCCACACAGAATAAGGATAATCGATAATCGAACTAATATGCATGCTGAATCATGGACAAGAACACAGAACCTCCCAATTCCAAGTCATCAATCCAATCCAAACAAGCATGTAGATAGCAACAGAGAAGGAGAAGCAATGCGGAGAAGGAGAAGAGAGGTCAAATCTAGGGCAAAGATGAGCAGAGTAGAGAGAGCGGAGAGTGGAGTGAGAGATGCGTTACCAGCCACCCAGATTCGACGATGGAACCCATGGAAGCCATTGGAGGAGGCCACCGAAAAGGAGAGAGAGAGAGAGAGAGAGGCAACACAACACACAGAGTGTCGTTTTGTGAATGAATCTGGTGTAGTGTTTCAAATGACAGACTGTCGTCTATTTGTGACTCTCTCTCAGAATCTTTGTGTGGAGGATTTGGGTTAGGTCCTTTATTTCAGATTTTTATATTTAAATGCTAAATTAATTAAACCTAACTCTATTCACATTTATTCACTGTTGTGATAATTGTTACCATTTTAGACCACTAACTATTTATCTTCTTAAACAACAAAACTATCCATAAATTTCAAAATTGAAATGACAGTGATGATGTTATCAATTCCTACCTTCTGTCTTCTATTTTTAAACAAAGTTGTCAAATTTTTGGTCGTTTTTAGTTGTAAATAAAATAATTTTTAATACCTAATGAATAGATGTAGTAGTTCTGTCGAAAAAGCAGTTTGACAATTTTATTCTAGAATTCTTTTAATTTGGTGAAGAGATTCAACAGAGACGGATTTGAGAAATGACGATGTTGCTCTACAATTTCTCCACTTTGTCATCCATGCAAGGGCGATTGTTGTTGTCTTGGTGATGTCGATGTGCTTGAACGAATAGGAGTGAGAGGTCATTTGTGAGTTGTGCATAAAGAGGCTCGAGGTCACATTACCTTCGCCTATAAAAATGAAAGCTTCTAAATCTAAAGTGACGACTCATAAAGAAGCCTCATAATGTTGCAATCAAATAAAATAGGGCTTTCTTGGTTTAAGATAGATATATAGTGAATCAAGAGTTGATCTCAACTAATGTCAATCTGTAAACGGATTGGTAATACAGATGTTGCTAAGTATTATAATTATTAAGTGCAAAAAAAGAAAAACTGAATGAATTCATCTTACTAAATATTTGTTTAATAAAAATCATTTAGCCCAAATGCATAATTAATAATGATTATACAATCATTTTTTTGATGTTGTAAGTGTAGTTGTTGTGCGTGAATTGTAACATATTAATTTAGCTACATATAGACTATATACCATCTAAAATTGGAGAGTTGGAGTGATTACGGTCTCGCCACATATTATATAATTTAATACATATAAGATTGATTTTGAGAAACAGAAAATTTAGATATCCAATTAATATCAAGGATGGGATCAAGAAAAAATCAAGGGTCAATGAGAAGCAAATGAAATTGGGTTGGGAACACAAAACTATTTTCTCAAGCGATGAATTGTCATCCATGTAACGTTCCACCGTTACCTTGTTTGATTTTTTTTATTCTTTTTCACATAGAAAGTGACGTGAATGTCATCAGTCCAACTGGTCGCGTTCGTCACTTTTTCTGTAATTCAATCT
>JAYMTP010007637.1:0-10796 GCA_036897365.1 Geranium brycei | reverse complement strand
ACATCAGCACGATCCAACAGTGGATCGATGTCCGATCAGACTCATGAACTTCGCTGGTCGGCCCTGAAAGTAGTAGAAAATTCTGCACGAATTTCACTCTATTTCTTTCTTGAATTGTCTTTTTCCTTCTCTCTATTGCCTCCTATTTATAGGAGAGCAATTAGGGTTTCCTTCCCCGTGTAGGATACTAATCACATGGGCTTTGGGCCTCCACTTATTTGATCTCACTGCATAAAGCATTAAACAAGATTCTTCGATCAACCCTGCAATCAATATGAGAATCACGAATCTTTAATAATCCAAGTCCTTCAAGCTTTTCGTACTTACCAAGATCATCCCATTAGCGCCAGAGAATCCCCGATCTCTCCCAATACCGAGCCATCCAGCAAAAATTATACACCAGGAAAACAAACCAATGGAACTAGATTAAAAAATCGGCCATATTAGATTTTGATGTCTAAAACTGCTCCCCCGAATCACCACAACCATCGACCCCCAGCAGGACGAATCATACATTCCCCTCCCTGTTTCCGGTGGGAAAATATGCCATCATAACCCCTGAATGAATATCCTCGAGAAAACCCACATCCGAATCTCCGACCTTCCGCCGATCACCTTCCCAATCCTCCAAATCTCATGACCCTCGCTGACACCCTACCCTTCGGTCTCCTTCGCGAATTAATAAATGATATTTATGAAAATCAAATAGAAAAGGAAAAAAGGAAACAAAAAGAAGGGGAGTAGGTAAACAATGTCACTCACTTCAGGCTTGTGGATCTTCCATATGTATATAGATTACATATATTTATTTATCTAATGCCAGAAATATCAAATTGAAATAACATAAATTATAATTGACTAAACAAAAAAGAAAAAAGATATTGACAGTATTAAGTTGAAAATTTTGTGTCCTCGATGGGACACCGTAACAGTTTGATTCTTATACTATTAGTGGAGAGGTCTGGGTTTTGAACCCGTTGTGACTGGTGGGGAAGGGTTAAAGGGTAGATTTAGGATATGATGTAATTAAAAAAAGTTAAAAATTTTGTGACTATAACTTTTAATTTTATAGTTTAAACATTTGAAACCATGATATTTTTTATTATAATGTCTAAACTAATAACATGTACGACTAATTGTTTGGGGGTTCAGTTTCGTCGTCGTCGGGGCTGTATGGAGCCATTCCTTGTTGAGGCTTTGACATTGAAGGAGGTGGGTGTGTTGGGCTGCTAAAACGAGTCTTGACCAAGTCATCATTAAATTGGGCAATCTCTCTCTGGTGGAAGGGGTTTGTGATGTTTGTCTGTTGCGTTCTACAACGGGTTTGATCATGAGAGATAGGTGACTTTTTTAATAATAATTGTAATTTTGTTGTTCGGTTTGTGAGGCGTTCAAGTACGCTGCTGCACATAGTGCAGTTAGTCTTGCTCTCCGGAGCTTTGATCGCGAGTTGGTGTCCGGTACTATCCCGGAGTTACTGGTTGTTGTACTTTGTAAGAACTTATGTCATTAATAATATGTTCTGGTCCTTTGTTTAAAAAAAACAAGAATCAAAATTGCTTTTAAAAAAAAACTAACCAATGTTAATTAATAAAATGAAGTTGTAGACAAATAAAATATTTGTAAATTAATCAAATTATGCAATACAAGATTCTAATAGGAAAAGAAAAACTAATTTAACGACAATTTAAAAGGAACCCAACTCCAAATCTCGTATCTATTTTAATTTTAATTGAATAGAAGGTAAAAAATCAGTTGTGAGAGAAAGCGAGAGTTTACAAATTTTCAAAACTGCAATAGAAAAGGACGAAACGACAGCTCATGCACAGTGCTTTCTTCCTCACGCAGAGGGAGCGACAATGTACCGATCATCCGAACCCAACAGATCCGATTACGCTCCTCCAGAACCCTAGAACTCTACGTTTGTTTGGAAAGACCCAATTCGCTGTTCCAACTTGAATTGGGTTTTTGATTCTAGGTAAAAAAATTTTCTTTTCTGTTTCATAGTATTCGTATCGATTGATTCTGAATCTGTTGCTACTCGCCATTGATTCTCGATTCAGATTGATTTTTTCCATTGCCTTTTATGTTTATGACGGATCCATGCTTTGGATCGAAATAATGCTGGAATTATTGAGTTTTGTTATTTTCTGCGACATTAGTTTGAATTCGGAACTGCCGTTGGTGTAATTCGGGAGATGAGTTTTGTGTATAAACTGAGATCGTTTTCTGTTTGCAGATTTTGAATCACATTGCTTCTCAAGCTCGTGCATTTGATTTGTAGATTGTGAAGTTGGTCCGGTTCTTTAGGGTGGATTGATTTGTGCACTGGGGGATCATTTTGGAGGTGCAGAATTGTGGAATTGAGTAGTTGGAGGTGGTACTTCAATCTTGAGCAGTTGTGGGTTTGGCCAAATTTGCTGAATTGTAATCTAATCAAGCTCTGAAAAAGTTTACCCTGGAGATGAGTTTTGGCCTTCTCCAATGAGTGGATTATCAAAGGAAATAGGAGATGAAACTGGGTCTACGTTCAGGGACTAACGGATCTATTCAAAATGATGTCTTGCAGAATAATGTGGCATCAGTTCCATTGCGGAAGCTTCCCAAGGGGGCCCTTTATGTTAGGGAGAAGGAACAGATTCTTCCTTTCATTTGTCGAAATACTTTCCGAGGAAAGGTTGTAGTGCTTCTTTCAAGCGTCCTTGCTCTTTTCATTTTTACATACGGTTCCTTTATAGTTAACAAAGGTTTGTTCTCCATCTACAATCCTTATTTTTATTAGTTTGCAAAGTTTTCTCATTTATGCATGCATTGCTTGGATAAAGCAAATGTTCACTTTAGTCATGCAAGTTCAAACTTTATTCCTTAACTAGTGAGAGTATGTATCACTTGATGAAGTTGA
This sequence comes from Geranium brycei, assembly GCA_036897365.1. Taxonomy (NCBI): domain Eukaryota; kingdom Viridiplantae; phylum Streptophyta; class Magnoliopsida; order Geraniales; family Geraniaceae; genus Geranium; species Geranium brycei. The sequence continues at coordinate 7,894 of JAYMTP010007637.1, read as the reverse complement.
CTTCTCTGCATCTTCTTATAGTGTAAATTCAGCAGGTTTGTGAAGGCACGTATACCATGTCATGATCCATTCATTTACATATGCATTTTAGGTTCTTATCATTAAATTTTTTGTCAACTCTAACTGATGAGAACTCATGTGCATATTGGTGTGTAGTGAATGATGATGGCATTCCTATGTATATTCACCAGCATATTGGAATAAACAATGAAAACCAGAGTGATGGGAATGTAGGTCAGAATGTTCATACTTCTGCTCGTGGTTCTTTAAAGGAGTATGCTGCTCTCGCTGTCCATCAATGTGACAACTTTGCATTTCCTCCTCCTCCACCACCTAATAGGAAACGTATTGGCCCACGGCGTAAGTTTCAAGTTCTGTTATCGTTCATACCTCTTTAAAAAATTTCCTTGCTAATAGCGTTAAACTTGCACATGTGAAATGTTCAATTTGCATGTCAATCATGTCCCTGTAAAATTCTGTTGATTTAAGTTTTCTGTCGTTTCCAGCTTGCCCAGTATGTTACCTTCCTGTGGAACTGGCTATAGCTAGCATGCCGAGCCCCTTATTAGCATCATCCGTGATTCGTAACTTAGCATATGTACAAGATGAAAATCCAACTAAAACCGAAGAACATGGAGGCTCTGAATTCGGTGGCTATCCATCTCTAGAGCAGAGGAGTGATTCTTTTATCATTAAAGAAGATATGACTTTGCACTGTGGGTAGGTTTTATTCTCAATAGCATTTCTTCTGTTGGCAACACGGGAAATTTTATAATAAATAAAAATTGGTTGTTGATAAAAATATATTTTCTGCATCATCCTTCAAGTTGTTATACCCTTTTAAAATAATTTTTACTACATATTTTCCAAATGCTTCTACATAATCTATGTTCTGATATTTTGCTCAATATTCCCTTCGTTAGATTTGTCAAAGGAAGTAAACCTGGTCACCAAACTGGATTTGATATCGATGAAGCAGACCGTATGGAGTTCAATCAGTTCCATGATGTTATTGTTGCATCAGCTATATTTGGTATTGCCGGAATTTTAAATTCTCCAAACAATTCTTAGCCTTCGTGAATGAGTTTTCTTTTTTCTCATGATTGCATCGATCTTTACCAGGAAATTATGACACGATACAGCACCCCGAGAACATCAGTGAAGCGGCACTGGGAAGGGTTCCTTTCTACATGTTTATTGATGAAAAGACAGAAGCCTATATGAAGAATTCTTCTATCCTAAACAGCAGTAATCGTGTCGGAATATGGAGAGTTATTGTTGTTCGTAATCTTCCTTATACTGATCCTAGACGTAACGGAAAGGTCAGATATTTTGCCTCAGCTCTATACCCAAACATGGTTCAGTCACATGCAGCTTTTAATTTGAGCATTTTCTTATGTGATTTTTTCTTTATCACGGAGAATAGTTTTTATTATTATTTGAAGGCAGGAGATATCAAAAAAGGTTAAGGGCTTTCTATTATTTTGCTAGAATTGTAGTTTGACAAATCCCAATTTGCTTAAAAATGCAGACTAATATAGAGCACTCCAGTCCAAATTTTTTTTCTTTCTATTTGTCCTCTTAATATAAAAACCACGACTTCATATCCGAACCGAGTGTTTCTTACTTCTTACTGTAGTTATTCATAGTCTAGCATGTTTCTGCTGATGGAGTGCTCTATATTACCCTGCATATTGCATGACATGGAATCAAAATTATTTTCCACTGTCCTTTTCTCATCACTCAAACTAGTACTTCTACATTATTAAGCAAGCAGCCAACTTTAATATCTTTTTCTTATCACCCCTTGCTGGGCAAAATGATTTATCTAATTCTAAGCGCTTTATCAGATAGATCTTGGCTTTTATGCAACCCATAACTGTTAACTGAAGGGATTAACAGTTAACACCCATATTTTTGAATTTTATGCTACACATATATAACGCCATTCCATTTACTAGATTTTATTACTAGTTAATTTTGTGTCAAAAAGTTTAATGCCGAGGGTTACATGTACCATGTTGAGCTGGTACTTTCAAGTTAATTGCAAATGTCCTTGTAATACGGGTGGCTAAATATAAGAGTTGAGGGGGAATTCTGAGGTGGGGAAATTACCAGAGTCAATTGGACTTATGGTGTTTATTAACCTGACAGATCCCAAAGCTATTATTACATAGGCTCTTCCCTAACGTCCGGTATTCTATATGGATTGATGGAAAGCTAAAGCTTGTTGTGGATCCTTATCAAGTGCTTGAGAGGTATTTCTCATCCTCTCTTTGTTAGTTTGTCTTAGCTTTATATGGTTTGGTGTACCGAAGATTGTAATAACTCCCAAAGAGAATTTCTATGTTGTATATGCCGAGCAGATCTAATTTACATTTTGTGATTTTCATTAGTAGTGTATTTGTCTATCATTTGAGACCATCTTCTCAGTATTCCAATATAAGGAAGACAAAGCGCCTTGGCTGGCTTTATATTTTGCTTCATTTTTATACATTTTTACGTGTATAGAATCCTCAATAGCTTTGTTGTCCTTCAAAGTTGTGGTATTAGATAACTATGTCATGCTTTGTACATGATTGTCTGAATTAACTTTTTCTATCATTGGGCAGTATCTCTCAATAAGATTGATCTCCTTATTTGGGTGATAAAAGACCTAGGAACTTCTAGATAGGTCAACTTAATAGAGCTTATTGACATGATATTTTGCATGGTTGCATTCTGAAGACAGGAACTAGATTAGGCATATGATTTAAGCTTTCAATGCAAATGTGCTCTTCTATTCTTTCTTAACATTGTTCCATCTATACTTCAACTGTTTACTCTATGTTTCAGGTTCTTGTGGCGCCAAAATGCTACTTTTGCCATCTCAAGACACTACTCACGCTTTGACGTGTTTGAAGAAGCTGCAGCCAATAAAGCTGCAGGAAAGTATGATAATGCCTCCATTGACTATCAAGTTAATTTCTATAGAGATGAGGGATTGACACCATATTCTTCTGCTAAGCTTCCAATAACCAGTGGTAAGTGCTTGACAGTACTGTAGCAGACATGCACACATGCTTTGTAACTCAGAATTGGGTTGACCTTTTCTCTTAATAACTCGATCTCTGCAGATGTTCCTGAAGGTTGCGTTCTTCTCCGAGCACATGATCAATTGACAAATTTGGCTAGCTGTGCATGGTTCAATGAAGTTGATCGTTTTACTTCTAGGGATCAGTTGAGTTTTTCCACTGGGAGGGACAAAATACCAGAATTTAAGCAGGCCATCCACATGTTCTTGGATTGTGAAAGGCGTAACTTTGTGATACAGGTATGTGATATGGTTATATTTTCTCACGAGGCCAATCAGATTGCGGATTTTAAACTTTTCTGTTTCAATTGACCTCCACTACCTGTGTTGGTGGGTTGCTTTGCATAAATGAATGACGTTATGGAAACTCTGTGTAGTTGAGGAAAACTATCCCTTCACACTATTTCTTCATTTCCAATTTTCAAGGAATTAATGCTGTGTTCGAATAAGGGAATGGAAATCACATTAATTTATGTGTAATTTAATCTCATGTTGATTCTCGTTGCCATACACTAAGCCTCCCATAGGCATATGTTGATTCCCGTGTATTCCAAAATGGGATTGGAATGAACATAGATACAAAAAAGTATACATCTCCTGCCTCTAATTTACACACAAGAGAGTAAAGCTCCCATTCTCGAACAACCTAATTGCACTCTTATATTATATTGTCATTTTACTTAAATCATTGCATCTTATACAATCTATGTTTTAGATGGTCATCTTATATGCCATTTTACTTAATCATTGCATCTTTTATAATCTATCAATACATGCATTAATTGTATAACCTGTTGTGGCAAAAAAGCTTGTTCAAGGTGTATTTTCTTTTTCATTTTCAGGCATATCATAGAGGCGTAATTCCCAGACCCAGGGTTCGTCTCCCACCTCCTCCTCCTCGGCGTGCTTCTAAATTCAAACCAGTCGTCAAGATTCTAGATAAGAAGAATCCCAAGCATGGGAAAGGCAAGCGTCACCGGAAAATGGGCTCAAAAAGTAGCAAGACAAATAACTCCTCTCAAGAGCTTGTTGGACAAAATGGATAAGTTTCCACTTCCACCCAAAACCATAGGTAGAAAGATTTTGTTACATGCATGTAGAAGAACTCAAAACGACTCGACACGATTGGGATTCTTGAGTCACAATTTTTTGCTGTACATGCATTATTGTCGTATTCGGGTTCTAATCTTTCACAGAAAAAAATACGACAATTTGTTATACTAAGAATTCTTGATTTGAAGGAATATTTTTTTGGTTTAAGAGGATTGTTGTTGATAAACAAAGTGGTGGTTGGAGAGGAAATGTGTCTTGCTGGGAGGGCAGCCTCTCACAAGCATGGATGGGTTACTTTTGACTATTTGATCTCAATTGTCTTTTTATTTATGAATGACAGCTTGTGCCATAACCATAAGTAAATTGATTAAAGAGGTAGAGTTGGCTTTGCCTGTGATGGATTATGTGTGCTTTACTGCATTTCCTGTAAAATGCACCAATACTTATATGTGATTTTTATTTTTTATGCATTTGTAAAAGTTGTCGATTATTATAAGATTACAAATACTGATATAATCATAGTTTTAGCATTTAAATCCAACATGCCGAAAACAGATATACCCACTAAGATTTCATGTAACACCTTTGAAAAAGATGATTAATAATATTATGACTAACCTGACATGCAAAACACATACAACAAATAATAAGTATAAATGGAAAATGTGTGATTCGGAATTTATGTTAGGTTTGTAGGTCCACTTAGTGGAAACTGGAAACCAATTGAATCCTTATTATATGGTAGGATTAGGAATAGGGGTAGATGAACAAGAAAGACCTAAAATTAAAGAAAAATGGGTCAAACCAGCTTGCTTTGGCTGATGGTATGAGTATCCCCCCAATTCAAGGCATAAATAAAGCTAATTTTTGCATGAAAACCCCTTTAGAAAATATCACCACACTACTTTCAATGATTCTGCAGATAAACTATCACTATTTGGTCCCACAACACAAGAATCCAAAACAAAAATAATAAAAAGATAGATTTGGAGAAGAAGCAAGGAAGTAACCAGGAAAGCATGGCGTTTTGTTCATTTCATGGGTTATGGAAGTAACCAGCTTCAGTTTGGCCTGAGGCTTTTTAGTGGATCCAATGTATATTGCAAGCTCTGTGGGAAAGATCCATTTGAATTCAAACTGTGGGTAGATGAGTATTTTTGGAATCTGGCAATTGGGGTTCAGGTTTTGAAAAATTTGCTTACTTGGGTTTCTGTAAATTTTGTATCCAAAGTTTTTATGCAATTTGTCGTTTATCTTTAGATTGTGAAGGTGCACATAATATTCAGTTGTTATAGATGTTCCATTGTTGATTTGAATTGTGGGGATTTTGAATGGGGTCTTCTTCTGGTTTCTTCCTAATTTGCATCCTTCATTCTATGGTTGCTCTGGTCTGTGGAATTATGATGATATTCTACACCAAGGAGATAGCTGAAATTGGTCATGGAACTGTGATTGCCCAAAAGCTTAGAGGCTCGACGCCCCACGATCAGCTCTTGATTGAAACATCAAACTCGTTTTCTGGGTTGCTTCTATTTGGCATTGGGTTTGTGTTGGTGATGGTGGCTTTTGTCAAGGACAGGGACTTCCAGAGCTTCTTTGCCAAGGGGTGCGTGATCCTTCATGTTACAATGTCTGTTTGGAGAGTGTTTTTCGAGAGGAAGGTCGAGGATCTTGCAGGCGAGTGGCCGAGGCAGGTTGTTGGGGATGCTGCGTTGGCCGTTTCTTGGGTTTTCTTCCTTGTTTACACATGGAGGGACAAGTATGATTAAGGAATGGAATTTGGAGATGATTGAATCCCATTCCCATGTTGCTTAAATTCCAAGAATGTGGAGATATGGTTCCTCACCCATTTGCTACATGAGTAATCACCCCTTTCCCTTGTACAATTTCTATATATGTAATGTAATGATTATGAGTGAGAAATGTAATTTTTTTTGTTCTTTCTTTGTTTCGTACTCTTATATTTGCTTCTACATAAGACTAGTTATAACATGTTTGTGCCAAGTGGAATGAGAAAAACCAGATCTCTGAGCATTTGAACTTTGATGCACATATTTGTGTGAAGAGATGGTATATCTGCCATTGGATGGGATGGGACCAATAAACTGCAAAATCTGAACGGACAAAAACTTGCGGATGGAAAAAGAAGAAATTGAAACCATCTATGTAGACAAGAGATCAGAAGATCCAGGCCATAGAACATACATATTTTGGAGGGTTCCGTTTGGCTTAGGAGCTCGATCAGAAATATTATTTATGCATTCTTACAAATAGAGTAGAGCCCCTTATACAGAGACTATTTCATGCTTACAAAACTTGGGCATAGTGTAAAATCCCTATGCTTCAAGGTTAGTGATACCGAAGATGCAACTATAGAGCACATTGAACAAATAAACGAACAGATTCAATTCGAAGAGGAAGCAAACAACCGCATATACAATACTTATCATGAGGACTCTCTCGTGAAATGTTAGAGGCATCGCCTCAACCCTGAAGCACAATGTCATTGCCAATCTCCTAGCGTGACAACCCAAAAACTTTTTATAGTCTTCGGATCTCGTGGCTTCTCCCGTTGATGTGAGCCCTCTTGGAGTCCATTTCGACACCTTAGTACCCACATTTAGTGCTTCATTTACCTCGTCCCGGGCTTAAAGAGTCCCATTTATGCCACTTTTACGCCTTCAGGTATGTTTGGTGTGAATGTGCAGGATACAGGTGAAAATGGGTCAAAACCGAGCTAAATCGAGGATTCGGGAAAACAAGTCGAAAAAAGAGATGAGCTGAGGAGGTATTTGTAACGATCGTTACAACACATGTAACGATCGTTACAATGATCATTACATTGACAAGCCAGAGACAGAGAGTTGCAATGCCGACGTAATGCTGGTGTAACGCTGGCGTAACGAAGGTGTAACGATCGTTACATCCATTGTCACGATCGTTACAAAGGCCAGACGCAGAAAATCCTATAAAAGGCAGTTGCGATTTCTGAAAAGGGGTTCCGAAATATTCCCAAGTTCCAGCCTCCTTTTGAGTTTCCAGAGCAGTTGCAGAGCCCTAAACCACCACCCATCACTTGAGATCAATCAAGACTAGCAAGGAACACGATTTGGAAGGCGAGATCGAAGAACCGAGCATCTGATCCAGGACTTAGTGCCTAGAGTTTGCCCGATTTCTTCTCTTATTTTCTCAATGTTCAGATCGTATTTTTGTATTAGTGCACCGATGATGAGGGGCTAAAACCCTAAATCATGGGTGCTAGATCATGATACTCCTTGCTTGATTCTTGTTCCGACATTTGATTGAGATAGTTATTTATGAGATTTGAGTTTATTTGTGCTTATATGTGATTTTGAACTTAGCTAATTCACTCTCATAGTCTGAATTTGAACCTAGTCCCGAGAGGGATAGCGGATAATTGACTTTAAGTAAACTCGAGGGATCGATCTCCTGGAGTCAATCGCTTGGCTTGAAATTGTTGCTCTTAATGATGTATCAGACTGAGTATAAAATCCCGAGAGGGTGATCGGTCCAATATTAGGCATTAACCAATGTCGAGAGACGGTTAGTGTAGTTTAACATAGGTCATTTCTCGAATATCTATATTGATTGAATGTCTGCACTTGGATTGGCATTGAGCCGTCAGTCTAGCACCCGTGGTTGCTAGTTATTATTGATTTCAACACACCTTTTCACAATCACCTCGAGTTATTCTTGTTTGTTCGCCTTGAGTGACACTTCCACACACAATTCACCAACAATACGGAC
>JAYMTP010007636.1:0-10798 GCA_036897365.1 Geranium brycei | reverse complement strand
TATGTTCTGATTGGTTACGATATAGTGAAAACTTTCCACTGGCAGAGTGCCCCCAGACGTAGGTGCGGAGTCACCGAACTAGGTAACCATATCGTGTGTTATTTACGTTTCTGTTCTGTGTGATTTTAAAACTGTGCATCAGCAAGATGTCTATCGCAACGTCTTAACATTGTGATGGACATCGTGCATCTAACCAGAATTTTCAGAGCCATTGGACTAAGGGATGATCTGTGGGATCGTGAGCAAATCATCTCTCCACCTTCTATTTGTGTCTTTCATGGCTGCTATGGTCTCTTTTTCCTTTGTTGTCTCCTTCAGCTCATAGACATGGTGGTTTAGTGGAGCTGGTGCCTGTGAGACCCACACCCTAGAGAGCTCCACTCCAAGCTTCTCCTCTTGCGAAAACGTCGATCCCCTTCCACCCAAGCAAAATCGGCGCCGACAATTGGTAAGGATGTCGTCGGGGAGCCTTGCCCGAGAGCGGTGGCTCCCCCGGCGACAGTGAAGGCACATAGAAACAATGTCAACATGTCCAATGACTTTGTTTTGAAAATTTGAGATAAAAATATGGGTATTTTCGTCTTTTCATAATCAAATAAATATAAGTGACAAACTTTAAGGCTATTTTTTTCATTTCTGCAAAATATTTTAAAAAATTAATTCAAAAATATTTTTTAACGAAATTGATGGACAGAATAATTATGGACAAAATTTTGGCCAAACGAGTGAGCGGAAATGACACTTTTATACTTCGATATATCAATGTTAAAAATAATTTCTATTGGGTGTACTAATATGTCATTCCCCTCTAATTTTACACTAGTATATATTTTAAACAAGTGTAGTTTATGTGATATATGTTTTATTATCCACTATTACATCACAATAATATTTTATTCAATTTTATAATACATGTTTTGTTGGTTTTATGAAGAAAAGAGACAATCTCATTAAGTTGAAGAACCGTCTAACAATACAAATTGAGTTACAGTGCCTGTTACATCAGCACTATTAAACTCGAGATCATAGCTCATTAGAGCGTTAGTAGCTAATAAGTGAGCTACTTTATTGCCTGATCTGGGAACAAAAGAAAATAAAATATTTACAAATTATTACAATATACTTTACAATCTCTAATTATTGAATCAATTGGGGAGAGAGGAATAGTCTGAGCCTTTAGAAGCGACCAAATTGATTCAAAATCAGGTCGGTTCCTTCTCCAACTTGGTTTAATTAGATATAGAGCTGGGCAATTCCAAAATACATGCAGAGTCGTTTCTCTACCCTACGCACAGAGAGGACATAAATCCGAGAGGAGATTCACTTCTCTTATCGATAATGTATCTCGGACAGGCAAGACTTTTTTTAACAATCTCCAAAGGAAAAGCTTGAACTTTGGAGATATGTTTAACTGCCATAATTCTTCTAATTTGATAATTGGTGAGATGCATCTCATTGATCCGACTGTTGTATCGCTTGCCTGTATGCAGATTTCACCGAATAGTGCCCTGTTTGTTCGAATCTCTAGTACCAATAGTCTCTCTCTGACGTTCTGCGAATTAGAATGGAGCTCACCCGAACTACATCATTATGTGGGAGAATGGATTGTAGTAAAGGTACGTTCCACTTCCGAAAATCAGGGAAGAATAGATCTGCTAGCATAGTAGGCTTCTCATGTAGCCACGGGGTGTTAAACGGAGAGAATAACCCCGGGCCTATGCCTCATCTTACGCCTGTCTTTACTAACTTCTGGGCAGTTAGAATCCTTCTCTAGGTGTAGCTCGGGGTCGATCCCAACGTAGCATTTAGAATCGAGTTTTTAGGATAGTATCGGCCTTGTAAAACACGAGCCACCAATGAGTCTAGGTTCGTTAGGATTCTCCATAGTTGCTTATCCAGGAGGGCTAGGTTAAACTTTCTGAGATTAAGGAAACCTAACCCTCTTGATTCCTTATGCGAACATGAAGAATCTCATTTCTTCCATATGAAACCTCTTCCCGTTATTGATCCCGTCCATCAGAAACGAGCCAGCATTTTCTTTATATCTTCTAGCACTCCATCTGGGAGATTATACACGTTCAGAGTGTAGATTGGGAGAGATTGTCAAATTGCCTTGATTAACACTTCCTGACCTGCCTTCGAAAATAATATATTCGTCCATGAATTAGCCCGAGCTACCATTTTGTCAATAAGGAAATCAAACACTCTTCTTCTATTTTGCCCTATCAAGTTAGGTAATCCCAGATATATAGATGGATTCTGGTCTTCCCGAAATTGAAGAGTTGTGACGATACCGACTCTTTTTGCTTCACTGGTGTTTGGGCTGAACATAATTGTGGACTTTGAGACATTTATTCTCTGTCCCGAGGCTTTCTCATATATCAATAGAACTTCCTTGATAGCTGTCACGTCCCCGCTATTAGCTCGACTAAAAATGTAGCTAACGTCAGCGAATAACAAATGAGACACTCTAGGGCTTCATTTAGAAATCGATAAGCCTCTCAATCGATTCTGGATTTCAAAGCTAGAAATAAGCTTAAGGAGACCCTCAACACAAATGATAAAGAGATAGGGGGAAAGGGGGTCTCCCTGTCAAACACCTCTGGACGGAGGATCAATGTTGAAACTTCGACATCTAGTGGTAACTTGAAATCTGACCGAGGATATGTAGGAGTTGATTAGGGTTATTTAGTGAATACTGAATCCCAATCGATTCAAAACACCCAAAATGTAACTCTATTCCAACCTCTAATAGGTTTTGCTCATATCGAGCTTTGAAGCCATAAGCCCCGTTCTTCCCTGACTTTTATTTTTCAAGTGATGGATAGTCTCAAATGCTACCATCACATTATAAATTATTAGACGACCCTGAATTAAAGCACTCTGTGTTTCTGAAACAAGAGTCTGCAGCAACAGTTTTAATCTGTTAGCTATCACCTTTGATATTACTTTATATCGAACATTGCATAAAACAATTGGGCAAAGCTCAATCATATTGCTCGGAGCCTTCTTTTTTGCAATCATAACTAAATTGGTATCATTGCAACCATCTTGTAGCCTCCCTGTACTGAAAAATTGTTTAACTTCAGCAATAACATCTCCCTTAATGATTTCCTAAACAAATTGATAGAAACCTGGTGTAAAACCATCTGGACCTGGTGATTTTGCTAGCTCCATACTAAACACTGCATTTTTGACTTCTTCTACTGAAATATCAGCCAATAGAGTCTTATTGTTTTCAACAAAAACTAATGGTTGTAAAAGATTTAGGATTTTGTTTCCTTCCTCTTCCTCAGAGCATAGATGTTATTGAAATAGCTTGAGATTATGGTCTGCAACCCTGTCTTTTAGTCATGCCAATTTCCGGAGGAATCTTGGAGTTTATCAATGAAGTTGATTCTCCTCCAGTGAGATGCACACGCATGAAAGTATTTGTGTTTTGTCTCCTTCCTTTAGCCATAACTGTTTAGACTTTTGCCTCCATAGACTTTCCTTCTTTTCTAGGGCCTGATTCAGAAGCTCCTTCTTTTCGGTATATAAAGCCATGCTCCGGTTATCTCTCTTAGGTAACAGCCTAGAAAGAGTCCTCTGTAGATTGAGAATCTCATTCTCTAAAGCTTTACCCGTCGCTTCCCCTAACCTTGTAGAAGTATGCCCATTTTTTTTAGTCGATCTCCCAATTGACCACCAATTGAATTTTTCCATGCTTGTTCTACAAGTTCTCTACATCCTTTCACTCTGGTCCACCAATTCTCAAAACGAAAGGCCTTGTTTTGTCTTGGTCGGGTACGAACCCCTGGATCTAAATAAAGATTTGCATGATCCGATGTGTGAACCCTAAGTGAAAGAGTTTTGTGGCAGGGAATCGAGACCTCCATTGCGTAGTGACAAGAGCAACCAAGTTTGGTGTGCCTCTTCCTCTCTCCCATGTAAATTCATGCCCGGTTAGAGGAACATCCTGTAGGTTGCAGAAAGTTAGAGCCTCGTTGAATCCGTTAAGGAGATAGTCGAGGTATCTTTCTCCTCCACTGATTTCATTTTGCGCACATATGTTATTCATATCTCCCACCACACACCATGGTAGACTACTTCTGCCTCTTAGCTCTTTCAGTAGGTTCCATGTGCGAAAACGAAGGCTTCTGTTGGCCTCCCCATAGATTCCAATCAACATATAAGAATGCACTGCTCCTACTAATATGTTTGCATCAATATGACGTGCTGAATAACTCAAGACTTTCACATCGTTCTTATTTTCCCAGAAAAGAGTTATCCCTCCACATATTCCAATAGGTTCCATAGCTAGTGCTCATTCATAATTAATTCTTCTACGAAGATGATCAACTCTTGGTTGACCATAGAGAGTCTCCGAGAGAAAAATAATATTGGGTTTTTTTCTGGTCAACGATACCAGTTAGGAATTGAATTGCCCGAAGGGAACCCAACCCTCGACGGTTCCAAAACAGCGTACTCATATCTCATGGCAAGTCCCTCCCCGAGGGCTCGCCCTTTGCACCTCTTTTTCTTCCTCATCTATCAAATTGCCCGACCTTTCAATTTCCAGCCTTCTCCTTCTCCCCCCCCCCCCCCAATATTCCTTTCCCCATGATCTGGTAATTTTTGGTTAAACCATGTTGGTCACCTCCCGATTTCTCTACTTCATTTCGTTTGCCTTCTCACTTACTGATTTCTCATAATTTTCTTTGGCTCGTCTCTCTTCAATGGTTTCTTCATTGGTGATTTTTAACCACCCTGTCCAAGTCTCCCATGCCCTCATTGTAGGAATTAAGGTTTGGTCTTGAGGGTGCCCTTCTAGCATTACAAAGCCATGGTTCTCCCATATGTACCCTGTTATTCCCCGGAACTGCTCCCAGCCAAACCCCGAAGGGTCGAGCACTCACCTCAATCTCTCTACTTGGGCAAAGTTTATCAGTGTGACCCATCTTGCCACAAGAGAAGCAAAAAGAAGGTAAGCGCCCATATTGAAAATTGGCCCATCTTAGTTCCCCATTTCTTCCCGCATCTTTGATTCTCCTGCGAAGAGGGCGATTTATTGAAATTTTGACTCTCACCCTCATGTATTTCTTCCATGGGCCTTTGAAGTTTGCAAGATCGATCACCATAACTTCACCGAGGACTTCACTAATCTTGCGCACTACACTTTATGTTTTGTGAGTAGTAGACATATCATGTACTTGAACCCAGAGAGGTATTGTACTAAACTTGATGTCAGTAGGAGTCTGATGCACTTCCATTTTTTTCCAGAAGTAGAGTTATTCTGTTATATGTCCATGGACCTCCTTTTGATATTCTGTTTGCTTCTCCTTCTTTGTGAAATTGAAATGTATAAAGGTTTGGCTCAACCATTTGAATGTTAACTCCATCTTTTGGCTTCCACAGGTACGCCATCTGTTGCTTCATTGCTTCCGTCTCGATGTTTCTCTCCGTCATGAATTTTCCGACGAGAACGTTGTTAGTATTGATCGGAACATCCCATTCTTCTGATCTCCCAACACCAATTCCTCTTGTTCTTCTTCTAACTGGATTTCTTTCCATCTGTGTTGTAGGTTCTCCATGTCCATGGCCTTTTCTCCTTCCTCCGTCATTAATTTGGTTGGTCGTCGTTGTCTTCCGCCGCCATCCTATAAAATGTTGCCTTGTAACTGATACTTTTTCCTGTTCCGATAACGGACACAAATCGCATTAAGCGAGACATTCTCTCTCTAACTTCTCTCTATTTTCAAAAGATATACATGTTTTGTCATGAACCATACACGTTTTTATTTCCTTTAATTTTTTTTATCATTGCCTATATGTGATACATGTTTTCAAAAGACACTCTCTTTAATTTTTTTTTTCAACTAGTCACTTAATTTTTATTAATCACATGTACACTCAGTGTGTATCTCATTATTTAAAGCACAAACTTTGTTTTCTAATTCAACTTAGTAACCTATCTATTCCAGAGATATATTTAGTGGAAAACCATAAGTTTGGGTGGAAATTTAGGAATCAATCTTTATCATTAGATACAAAAATAAATGGTTAGATTTGTGGTGACTCAACCAATGACTTTTAGGCGTAATTATTCATAAATTATATTTTATTTTTGTCATTTATCACTAATGAAAGAGTAAATTCGTATATTTATATTAACTTTGCAATTATTATTACTCTAATCACAACTAAACCACTCCTCTTGGATATTATTCTCGCCACTCCTCGGAGATATTATTCTCGGTTTCATCTTTTCATTACTAGTCAAGTTCAACTAATTTCATGTTTTACTACTCTAATTTAATCTTTTCACTAATCAGTTTCATGGATTTGTTAGTTAAGTTCAACTGATTTCATGATTTAGTATTCTAATTTCATGATTTCATTAATCAAGTTGCTTGATAAAAATTTTGTTTTCGTCTTGCATGGGTGAGTCTCATAGTATCATGGGGTACGTTTCATGATTTCATTAATAAAATTTCAGGGCTTCATGATTTCATTAATCAAATTTTAGAGTTTCATGAGTTAATTAGTCAAATGGGCTTCATGATTTCATTAATCAAATTTTAGAGTTTCATGAGTTAATTAGTCAAATTTCATCGTTTCATTGATTAAATCTTTGTATAAATTGTGCATGAATATGACTTTCAAATGATTTTAAAATATTACGATCTATTAATTCAAATATTACACCATATGGTACACATCCACACAACACAACAATAATAATTTTAGTTAGCGGGCGAAGGGTAAATCATTGAATTCATTTAGGAATCCGACATCCTTAGTGGGCAGGACATCTAGGGTGTGAAAGGATGCTTCCTTTCTTCTTTACTTCCTATTATTAGCCAGGAGGATAAGGTGCAAAGCAGGGAGTTCCGGTGGCTAAGGTTGATGGGCTTATGTCAAGACTTGTCTTGTATGCCAACTGAGCAATAGAGAGACTCCCTTCACTGTCACTTTCTGGAATCCTCTCGTCAAGATGATGCAGTTGCTGGTTGAGATGGGAATCAATGAGGGAGTTACTGGAAGTAGTACGAAAGACGAAGAGCGAGGCAACGAAGTTGGGAGAGGATATAATTCATGGTCAATTAGCAATGAGCGTGCGCACCTAAACAAATATATGGAGTCATTGGAAGGAATCGAAGTACTTGCTTTTACAATTCACCTCTATCTCAATTCTAAATCATATCCATGAACAGTTATTTGTGTTTCAATAATTAGTAACCATCAATTTTATTTCCATTCATTTTCTCCATAGCCTCCAACATAATCAAAGTGTAGCAATAAAATACAAATAAATTAATCCAAATATACAAAGAGAGAATCAAAGTAAACACAATTTTAAAATAGGAAGAGAAACTCACATCTTAATGAGGTGTATATGAACTCAAATGGAAATTTAAAATATAAAGAAATATAAAATCAAATAGTTCAAACAAATGTTTGAACACTGTTAGAAAATCAATTAAAATGACTGAAAAAGGCTAAATGTATCAAAATCAGACTGAACTCAAATGGTGAAATTAGAAAAAACGAAGCTTACATTAAACTCGGTTTTCAATAATCCGTTTCTTTTACTAACTTCTCTCCCGATTATATTAGTAAACTAGATCAATCTATTCACAATTAAGGGAACGAAAAATTAAATTAACATTAAATGAAATAATCCTACTCACCGCTGCAAGCATGTAGATTAATTGACTAAAATTCCCTAATTATCATTCTCAGTTCGTAACCTCAAATCCATAAATGAATTGCCCTTCATGTTTCTAATTGGGAAATTAAATAACATACTGGAATAAAACCAATTCATGCATATTGGTGATTCAATTAAATTAATATATAAAATAAACCATATGGCAGAACAAATTCAATTCCAAACAATTACATAAAAACACAATTGAAACATAAATTGGGATTTAATTCATTTGAGAAATTAAATACAACAGAGAAGGATTGAGAAAGGTAAAACCCGGATTAATTCTCGATTGAGAATTCAATACATGAATAGGTTATTGGCTCTCTGATCCTTCTTCAAGACTTGGCTTCCGAAATCTCTGAAGTGGCTCTGGAACAATTCTGGAACTCAATTTGAAAATGAATGCGTAAAACTGGATATTTTCCGCAAATGCGTCGACTCCCTTTTATAGATAACAATTTTCGGGATAAGGGTATTTTTATACATACCGCTTTTCTAGCACCGATTTATCATATTTTGATCTTGTGTCGTCCTAGTTGGATACAATTTACCCTAATTTTATGTCTATTTTACTTCACGGGTACTTTGAGTGAATGTTGCAGATTTTGGGTCATTTCAGACCTTTTTTCGGGACTGATTTAGGAATGCCCCTGTGCCAAAGGGCACGGGCCTGTGACCCCATGAGCCACTCCCGTGGCCATCCCGAAACCCAATGATTTCATCCCAAATGTTGATCACCTTGTAGCCGAGGGCCACAGTCCGTGGCGAAGTCCATGACGAAGCGAAGGCCACGTCCCGTGGTGATCTCCGAGACACTCAACAATTTGTGTCCCGTGGCCACGCTTCCACTTCAGAACGTGCAGAGTCGTGACCGAAGCTTGCGAGGAAAGATTCTGACCGTGGCCACCCTATCGGTCAACAAAAGAGCTTTGTGGACGAACCGCGAATGAGAATTACAAGGCAAGAAAGGGCCACTGTCCGTGGGCCTCGAAATTTTGCGACTATAAAAGGAGTCGACGCATTGCATCTGCGTCTTCAAGTCAGAGAGTCCCAGAGAGGTTCCAGAGCCATTCCAAAGTTCCAGAGATCAACCTTTTGAAGGTGGATTAGAGAGCATAAAGGCTACTCATGTATTAAGTTCTCAATCGGGAAATATTCCGAGCTTTACCTTTTTTAATCCTTCTCTGCTGTACCAAATTTCTTTATGAATTGAATCCAATTTCATGTTTATAATTCTTTATATCTATACAATCTGATTGTGAAATTGGCTATGCATGAATACTTGTTTAATTGTAAAATGAATTTAAATTTCCTGTATGATTTTACTCCATTGTCAGTATGTTTATTCAAGAATTGATTATGAACACGTTAAGCTAAACTTCGTTTAGCGATTTGAGGCGACAAACTTATGAACTTTAATTAGGGAAATTTAAGTGATTAATTTAATATTCTTGCTGCACCGAGTAGGGAGATTTCATTATATCTGAACTTAATGCTTCCTGTCCTTAATTGCGTCTGATTGATCTAGTTTATTAATGAAATCAAGAGAGTAGTTAGTAAATGGAACTGAGTAATCAAAGCCGTGTTTAAATCATCACTAGAGATAGGTTGGTTCACACGGTAGTAGCATCCACATGTGACACACACCGGAAGATTCCGAGAATTCACAAAGCTTAATGCCAAATAGCCGATTAAATCATCACAAGAGATAGGTTGGTTATCGTAAATTAGTTGTAGGTCTTCTATCTGTCTGAAAAGGGATTTTAGATGAATTTGGAATTCTTGTTGCCTCCCTAAGCTAGAAACACCGTCAAGAATATATTTTCATTTAATTTAATTGCCAACCTTTTTATTTGTATGTTTGTAACGTCATCCTGTTAGATTATAGGCCCATTAGGGTTAGTCCATTAATTAGTATAATGTATTAGAGTTTCCTTATTCTATAGTTATTATGGTTTCTTATTTAGTTTAGTCTAGTTCATATATAAGGGTTCCCCCCTATTGTATTTGAGAACATCAAGAATAATCAATAATAATAATATTAAAGTTAACACATCCTATTGTTAGATTATTTAAATTGAATTATTTTTATAACCTTGTATATTGTATGTTTTAAGTTCCTAAACTTTAAAATGAAATTTTTGACCTACTAACGTTAACTTTAAAATTATATTAGAGTGCTCATAATTGATAATCAATTGCCCTTTGGGTTTGATAAACTCGGGGTCGTAATCTTAATATCATGCATTACTTGTGACCGGTACACTGCCAGAAGTTCGAAATTTGATATACATCATTTTGTGTGTCGGGTTTTGGGTGCATCAGGGGCCACGAGGCCGTGGCCCCTTCATGCCTTATTTTCCTCGCTCACGTCTCGTCCACGAAGCTCATGTGTTTACCATCGAAGATGGCCACGGGGTGGCCGCGGCCTCAATCGTTTTGCCCAAGCTTTGGTCACAATTTTTCACATTCTGAACTCGTTGAGTGGCCACGGGGAGGGGCCCTTTAGCCACACGACACAATTTTGAAGGGCTTCGGTGCTTGGCCACGGGGGCGTGGCCTTTGCTTCTCCACGGGGGAGGGTCATAGACCGTGGTCCTTGGCCACGGTGCATACCCTAATTGGGCCTCGTTAATGGGTTTTGAGAGCTCGAATCACTGGCCACAGGGTTGACCCAAAAATAGCTCAAAATTGGTTAGAATTGGCTCAAAATCTGCACAATTTACTCAAGAGTACCCGTGAGGTAAGAGAGAGACAAAATGAGGGTTACTTTGGCCGGTGGAAGACTGACCGAGAGTGATCGTCGGAAGTTCCTTGGCCGCTGGCATTTAATTGGTCGAAAATCTTCCAAACCTAGAGAGAGAAAAATCCATAAGAGAAGCTGAAGTATACATGATCTTTTTGTGAGAAAGCACTCATTCAGCTTAAGAATCTCTTGCTTGCATTCCTTCGCTGCTTCGGGGTTTCTGCTCTTTTTATTTGATTTATTTTGATTTCTTATACAGCCCCGAGCACATGTGACGCGCCCGGCAAGTGCACCGGTCGTTTCAAGTAATATCGGGAGTATTACGTCCCGGAGTTATCGATCCCACAGGGAGAGTG
>JAYMTP010007635.1:0-10799 GCA_036897365.1 Geranium brycei | reverse complement strand
TTGCACCGAACTGGGTAAACATATTGCGTGTCTTCTGTTTTCTGTTTTACTTGTGTCTTGTTTATTATCTGTGATAGAGCAAGTTGTCGAACATAAAGTCACAACATCCTGTACAACATCTTGCTCCTGTAACTGACCAGAAATTTCAAGAATTATGTATTTCGATCCACGAGTTGTATTGACATTTGTTCTTATCGAGTGATCTAGGCCAGTTCTAGTGTTTTGATATTTTGTTGGTTTTCAATTTTGGTTTGATATTAATCGGGCTTGTTTGATTTAGTTAGCTATTTGGGAATTAGAGGGGAATTTTAAAATTTAGGAAAAATCATAGTACGATGCACTTATCATTTCACACATTTTGTTTAACTATCTTTTGGGATATGTGTATTAACTCTATTAATGAAAATGGAAAATGACCAATTTAACCTTCATTTAGTCATCATTTTCTCTATTAAGCCATTCCACTTGTTCAATTTGTCTTTCACCACTAACTCCAACTTGTGTTACACCAATATAAAATTCAACCATACAACCATCATACATTTCATGTTCAATTACAACAATTGATACAAAATTCAAAATTTCCCAATCAATTAATAATTCATAATTTCACAAACTCACCCAATACAACTCATCAAAATAATGGCTTGAACTCATACCAACACAATCTATTTTCTCGTAATCAATTCTACAACATTTAACATCCTACGAAAATCTCAAATTTTACATTGAACTTATCGAATTCTTTCCATAGCCCATAAACTTCAGAGGTCTTCATATTAAAATAGACTCAACACTCTGTACATGCCCGACACCATCCTCTTCAACAGTTTCTTCTCCAAGAAAAATCAAGTTTGACAATGACAAATATAAACCCTCAATATCTCATATTCTCATTCATACACTACCTAAGGGTAATTTGGAATTATGTTTAATAAAATTAACACATGTGAGGATGTAACATTTTTAAAACTAACATCTGGATAGAATGCTAATTTTTGTCCCAAAAATAAATTAGGGTAATAAATAATCAAGTGTAATAAAATGTGAAGTGCCTATGGTAAAGTGTAATTTCTGTTTAATCAGTTATAAATTAAATAGATTAATCGAAAATAAAATAAGATAATAAACAAATAATAAGGGGGCCTTGAAGATTAAGGTTGACGGTGGTTTGGACACTGAGAGGAGGTTTTGGAGCGTAGGACTTGCATGTAGAGACTCAAAGGATCGGTTATTAGGGGGTCTTTGTAGGCGCTTCTCGGGACATCTCCACCCAGAACTTCAGAAGAGGTGGAGGCCGTGGGTCTAATTCTATCCATCTTAGGACTAGACAAATCTGTTTCTTTTGCTCGTCGTTCTTGTAATTCAGTGGCTCACGAATTAACCAAGTATCCTTTAACTAGCAATAGTTGAGATCATGGTGCGGGGTCTGTCCCACCAAACATTGTCTCAGCTGTCCAGTTTGATGCCCATAAACATCTAAAACCCTAAGAAACAGAGTAGAGGAGAGAGCGCAGACACACAGAGAGAGAGAGAGAGGCCCAAATAATGAAGACGATATCGGGAAGAGTGACCGAGACGAAGGCCGTATCGGTGTCGAAGGCGGCGGAGATTCTGTCGACGTTCGTATCGGCCGAGACGGGAGCATCAAAAGCCGTTTCGGCGTACCTGAGGCGCGCCTCGTCTTCGTTCGAGGAGGTCGCTCTCTTGCACCAAACCCAGAAGATGAAGAAGAAGAAGAAACACGATGCTGGATTCGGAGAAGTGGTCGATTCAGAGAAGCAACGCAGCAAGAAGAAGCGCAAGAGCGTGAATTAAGCACAGAATTTAGCTTCAGCCATTGTGTTTTTGTTTTTGTTGTTTATGAGTTCTATATGGCTTGTAATTTGTCACCGATCTATGGAAGAAACTTGTTGCTAATTATTCACAATTTTGGATCCATCTTGTTTGGATCAATGCTTTCTCATTTGAATTGAATTGTTCATGATAGAGGTGTTCGGATTCAGACATTTTTGCCTATGTGGGATGGTCATACGCTGGATGGACATTTTGAACTCAAAACGTCTCGAACTGGGAATTGAATCGAACCCAAAATTGTAAAATCAGAAACTATGATTAATGATTCAATTTTTGGTTGTGAACATGAGGGAATCATTCAATTCCAGAACTATTGAGAATTACACAATTTTTTGATTATGTGGATTGAAAATTGAAGCATGTAAATATATTACTTATCATGTATTGTTATTTTGTTTGCGAGCATTATATTCTAATTGAGTTGTTGTTCCTGAGGGGACACCGCAACGGTTTGAGCCTTATTTCCTAGATTTAAGACATGATGTAATTCAAAAAAAAAAATTGAGTTGTAATAATTCAATATCAACATCTAATTTTTGTTGTATTTTTTGTAATTGTAAATTTAAAGTTTTTTTACCTATAAATCAAGCTTAATTTCGTCCCATAAATCAAGCCTAAATTGAAAACCAACATGTTTCAATCGGGTAAAATTGAGAACCAAATCGAAGAGCCACGGTCAAAATTGAATATTCTCACGTAATTGTTCTAGGCATGACTCCAATAATTGGGAAAACGAAGGATCGGGTCCGGTTCTTGTACCATGCCCACCCCTAGTAATTGGATGGGTTCAAGACTAATTTAGTGATCATTTTCCTTTACTTTCACCGCTGGACATATTATTTTATGCAGAATCTGACCCTCTCGGCCTGTCACTCGTGCGACAGCCACCCATCGGTTATTGGATGAGCTGTGAATAAGAAAATTCTCCGCCCACAAGAGTTGGTTATGTAAGAACAAGTGAGACATCACCCACCCATCAATATATTTGTCGGATTGAAGACATCAGGTCTCATCTGGTTTAGATATTTTTGGCATCATAGGAGAATTCATCGTCTCGTTAGATTCAATGAGAGAATATGTTCATCTTGAACGAGTGAGAGAACGTGTAATCTCGTCTCGACCCAGTGAGAGAAAGTGTCATCTCATTCATGACACAATCCAAAGTATTCTGAGGCTAAAAATGAGTTCATATCTAGTCTCATGTCCAAAGATTCTTTTATCAACAATAACCGCAAATGCAAAGATACAACACACCAAAGCCATCTATTGAAGATTATTGTTTGATTGCATCCCAGGAATAAAGAAGGATTAGATTCCCAGTGAATAAGATAGATTTGCCTGAAGTAAAAGCATAACTTTTGATGTCATCAGGTTCATTTTGTTCCCCATTTCTCTTCCTCTTTACCCTTCAAACACAACCCAACTTGCAATTTTCTATAAAACCTCACAGCCTTTTGCACAACTCTTCCACTACCTTAATGCTCACAAAAGCTTAATTCACAACCACTTGCAAAACCAAACAACAAATCTTATCTGAAGCATATCATATCATATCATATCATCAGCAAGTAAAAACCAGAAGAAAACAAACACTTGCAACAAGTAACTTAAGTAACCACAGCAAGAAAAGCTGAGAAAACTCAAACTTCAGGGAAGATCAGATCAGTTTTCACAATTATATACAAAAAAAACTCTTTATACCCAGAATTGGCATTGATCACCCAACATGTCTATCTGTTACAGCCCAAAAGCTTTCAACTGGATTGGGTCAGATCAGATCACTATCTCTAACAGTTTAAAGCTGAAACATGAGAACAAAGCAAAGGGAATCACTTCTTTCTCAAAGCTACCCATTTTTCACTATCTCTAGATCTCTCCCCTTCTTTATATCCATACAGAATCTTGCTAAAGTTGCTCATTGTCCTATATAACTCTCAGTTTCTAACCAGCAATTTCCATGAGCTGTGAAAAAAGAAAAAAAAAAATACATGCAAGGCTTTTCGATGATGTCGGTGAAAATGCTCACCATCGCTGTTCTTGGCATCACCATCATGTCTCTGCTAGCTGAAGGGTTGTCTCAGAAGAACTGCTCCTACTCGATTGAGATTGAGACAACCTGTGCACCATCTGCAGAAACAACAGATCATATCAGTGTAAGGTTCAGCGACTCAGATAGAAATCTAGTCATAGTGAAGCACCTGAAGAACCCCAGGTTGGTGTATGCTCCAAGAGAAGGCCTGAAGAAACAAGGTGGGGCGTATGGCGGATTCCAGAGATGTGCTGTGGACATGTTCGAGGCTAATGGACCGTGCATGAGCACGAAAGTGTGCTCTTTGTACCTTAAGAGGGTTGGTTCAGACGGGTGGAGACCTGGTTGGGCCAAGGTGCTTCGCCAGGAGGATGGTGGTGGTGAAGTGCCTGACTCTTACTTGTTCTACTTCAGGACCTTCATGCCTGGAAATGTATGGTATGGGTTTGATTATTGTCACTCTAGAGACAGCCTTGTTCCTCATGTTGCAAACTTTGAGGAATTGGTCTAAATATTATGTACTTCAGCTGTCTGATGATAACCAGCAACTGGTTTTGTTGCCAAAATAAAGTATTTCATAACATTTCCAACTCTTACAGTCTCCATGATCAATAGAAGAAGCAAGTACCATGTTGTATCATACCAAACTCAAATCATAATAATGAAACACTTAGAAAATGCAAAAGTGCGCCTGGTTATACCAAGCCATTAGCTATATTGACAACAAAATCACAACACAGGAAAGGGAGAGAATTTTTGAAAGAATTAACTGCTCCATAATCGAAACAACAGGAATACACTTGTGCTTTACAAAAAGATAAACCGTGTATATAAAATTGTGTGCATACTTGTTCCATACCGATTAACCCTTTTTTATCACAACGATCGAACAAATCAACCCAAAACAATCAAACAAACAAAAATTAAGTGTGACTATGAACAAAACACCTATTCAACCAATCCAAGGATCTGGATTGATGGTATTCATTTCAGTCGGAACTCTAGTGTGTTATCCGGACTGCCAAGGAGATCAAATGATGATGTGCTGCCGCCTAGGGTGTCTTTAAGGATAGTGATCTGACCTTCTCTTAGAAGTACATCCTCGTCTAGGGCCTCAATTTTTTTCTTCAGTGCATTAACCTCAGAGTTTAACAACATATTTTTCTCACTGTACTGCTTTACTTCCTCCCACATCACATCTCTCTCTTGTGAAACTTTTGGCAAAATACCTCTTATGATTGCCAATTCCTTATCATATTCTTGGAGGCTGCTCTGAAGCTGACTTACGTTCTCATCCTTCTTCAGCATCTATTATAGAGGATAAGAATGAACAAAATTTTATAGTGGAAAAAGAAGAGATAAAAAGAAAATAACTAGTCGTTGAAGGTCGCTCCAATAACAAGGTGGTTAATAGGGAACTGTATATATACAGACACATCTTAAAGAATTTATGAACAAATGTCATTTTATCATCAAAAGTATATGAGAGATTACCTGAAGTTCAAGATCCTTTAACTTGTGTGTGACACAAGAAAGATTGTCCAGTGCATTTTGGACTTCAAATCTGAGGATGTCATTACCTCTTACTGCTGTTGCTAATTCCGCTTGCAGCTGCTCAACTTCTAACTCTTTAGAGTAAAGTTTCTCTCTTAATAGATTTGTCAATAGACCTTCTGCCTTGAGTTCAGATTTTATGATTTCCTGCATAAATAGGAAACATAAATTTCCATAAACATCAGTAAGCTTAAAAACTGCAAAGCCATATCGACTTCAGTAGCATTTACATAAGGACTTCACAAGTAGAATACAAATTAAGTAGATAAATATGTTTTAGGTTGATAAAAGTTCAAGCGCATGATTGTAACAACTTGCCTCCGAAGTTTGATCCTTTAGTTGCCCTGACCCGTTAGAATTTGTGTGGCGTGACAGAGATTCCAAAGCAACGGGATTGCATTTCTCATGTAGCAAGGCAGATATTGTCTGCAAACTCCTTGTTAGGCTTTCGGTCCCACGCTTGAAACCCTGAACTTTGATTTCAGATTCAATAATAAACTGCCCATCCAAACCATCTTTGATAGCTTCAATACCATGCTTCATTTCTTGATTGCCTGATTTTCCTTTAATGAATTCCAGTAATTTTGAAGAGACTTGAAAACTTTCATTTAGAATCGACAACCCTTGACTTTGTAAGCAGCAAATCCGAGTCCACATTTCTTTATCTAGCCTGAAAGTCAATGCAGCTCTCTCATTTGCATTTCCTTTCAATCGGTCCAATAAGTTAATATTCTCACGACGAAGAGAATCTGCTTCAAGCCTATATGATTCAACCTCCCTTCTCAAAGCCAGTTCAACTCCTATCAATCTCAATTGTTCTGTTTGCAATTTCGAGGCATATTTATCGCATGTCTCGAGTGATTGCTTCTTCCCAATTTCCTCGCTCAGCCCTTCTCTCAAGCTATCGATTGTCTTCTCCTGATCACTACAGGTTCTGAGTAATCTTGTGATGGACTTGTGCAACTCCCTGCACTCTCTCCCCTTCTCTTCAAAATTTCTTTTCATGTAGTCTCGATCTTCTTCTACCGCTCTATACTTCTCTTGAAGTTCAGGAAGATTTTGACATAGAGCTTGATTCTCCCTGCTTAGGTCCTCAACCCTGGCTTCCAAGTCTTTCACTTGTTGCTCCGAATATTTTATCATGCTTCTGCTTTCGGTGTCTCTCTCCCTCAAGGAAGAGACTTCCCTCTGGAGTGACACATTCTGCTCTGCAAGCTCCCTAACCCGCTCGTGAAGCCTCTGCTCCTCTTGTTTGTACCTTTCAAACTTGAAAGACCACTCACTTGACCTTCTGTCAAAGTCCTCATTCTTCTCCTTTTCCAGTCTGCAAGTCTTGGATTCTAATTCTGCCTTAGCCAACCTGAGCTCTTCCTTAGCAGAGGCCTTCTCAACCATCTGAGTCTGTAGGAGTCCCGAGACTTCTAGGGCTAAGTGCATCTTCTCCTCCATCAAGTTTCTGATTGTCTGAATCAGTGCTGGCACGTCGAATACTCCATCTTCAAGAAATCTCCCACGCTCAAGCTCTGCAGAAAGAAGCATTACTCTCTCCTCAGCTTCCGTAGATCTAATATGTAACTCCATATCTAATTGCTCTTCAACTTCAAAAGGCTTCAAAGCTTCACTATTATTCCCCACAAAACGATTCGGTTTCTTGGAACTTGAGAAATCATCCTCGTCGTATTCATTGATTGTTTCATATGGGTCATCCAATGAATAACTTTTACGGCCAGGGACATCCGGGTTTGAATCGAAGCCAGGTGACCGAGCAGCATAGACATCACCAATAGTAATGGGATCGTTAGAGTCCCACAAACTAGTTTTGGGAACATGAGACTGGGATAGCCTCTCCATAACATTCTTTGCGAGTTTTTTTGGAGATTCGTGCGCAAAACCATTCTCCATCCAATCTCTGGACGAGAAATGATGGCGGGTACCTTTGGCTTCTTTAAATGAATACGATCTCGGTTTATCCCTGTCTGTTGGCGAGTTCGTTGCAGGATGTTGAACACGCGGAGGACGTCTCAAATGACCACTGCTTCCGTTTCCAACACGATTTGTTTTATAAGAGCAATTCAACTTGCTCCTTTCCTGCTGCGGCGTCTGCTCCACATCAATGTAGCGGTCTATAGTATTATTGCTAGAGCAATTGGAAGAGCTTCCGGACAAATCGTTGTGATTTCTAGAAGAACCAGAAGAACTGGGCCTTTCTGTTCCACGTGCATTCAAACTAGCTGCTACATCCAACTGTTGCAACTTGGATCGCCTCTCAGGAGTAGGAACTCGACTCCTGGCAAAAGACCAAAAAAATACATTTTTAGAATAAAAAATGAAGAGTTTTAAATAGAAGATAAAGGGCAATGCAATGCATAATCATTTTCTCTTGAATAGATAGTAGCATACAACGTATTTATGTCACAAATTCATAATATTCAGAATTAGTTCATTAAAGTCTGACCGAGATGAACGAGGGGATTGCTGATTCAAAGCAGTGGTAGTCCTGCTTGAAGTAGATCTGCTATAATTGCTTGGGGAAGGCAGGTTCCCTGGTTCCGTACCATCAACGAGAAAGGTAGCTGATGTCAATGAGCGGCTCCTCCGGAGACCCAAGCCGGTATTGGAGCTCTGGCTATCAGATGCTTGCTTTCTTGGTTTGGAGAAAAAATTCATCACTTTACGAAAACTGTTCTCAGTCTTTTCTCCGGCTTGATTTGTCATCAGATAATCTCCAGTTTTAACTGCTTAGGGTGGCTTTGAGATGCATATTACTGGGGAACATGCAGAAAATATAACACAAAAATGAAATACATTAAGAACATAAGAGAGTAAAAGAAACATCACAATGACTGATGAGAGTGAAGAGCATTCAATAAGGGGAGATTGATCATGAGAGGAAACTTATTAATCTCAAATTTTGTTATTTTACGATTTGTGTACAAAGCTGTGTTGTGAAAAAATAAAAAAACCAGAACCTCCTAGATACAACTATACATGATAAAGCGATCTAATAAACAAAACAAAGTTGCAGGTTCAGAAATTTTGTTACAAAAAAAAAACCAGAAAGAGTTGTGATAAAACAAAACCCATGTGAATAAATAATAATGCTCACACAAAAACTATCTTTAGAAACAAATTACAGATCTCCACTCCATTTTTTTTCTCTTGTAAGCATTCACTTGGATAAGGGCCTTAAAAAGAAAGGTAGATTCTAAGCTGGAGAAAGGTCAAAAGAGGTTTCAGGGCAATATTATTTTGTATAAGAACTTTATCAAAAGAAACAGAATCTTCTATAGCCATATTTAAAAACTAAGCAGGGAATTCAAGAGTGTTGATAGCTTTAAAACCTAGTATTCCTCGCATTTATACAAGAAGTACTAACCCTGAGTAGCTCTGTGATTTAATCTTGCATATCTGAAGAATGCTCCACAGTGTAGAAATACTAACCCTCATATCTAGCACATTTACCATGTCAATGTACTAGAAAGAGACCACAAGTTCAAACATAGATAGCTGTGAATTGACACCAAAAGGGTCAAATTACTTCAACAAAATCAAGGCATTTATAAGGGTCAGTTCTAATTTCTAATCTGCTGGTAATCAAAACCCAGTTCAGTTCCCAGAATCAAATTCTGTACATGACTAAACAAAGTTGGTCCTCGTCTGTTTGGTTGCTGAGAAACACAAAAGCAAAAGAAGAATCAAAACTGTCAATCAGGGTTGTTAAGGTTTCCTATTTAGGGTTTCCTAATTTGGATTAGTAAATACTTTCTTATTTGTAATGTGTATTCCCTATATAAAGGGATGCGCTCGGCTCATTGTATTATGAACAACAACAATCATCAATAAAGCTTGAGATTAACATGATATCAGAGCTTGGTTTGGGCCTGTTGTGATGATCCTTGGTGTGATCTGTTCGAACCAGCGATTTTTCGAGAGTAACCAGCCGAACAGCATCATCGATCTGGAGATTTTTTCAATTTTGGTAGGTTCTCTTCGATCATACTTGTGATTCCTATCTTCTTTGAAAAAGGGGATCGAATGGGCCCAAAGCGACAAAATGGACGAAAGCTAAAGAAAAAGGAGAAGACTTTGGAAGAATGGAAGATGCAATATAGGAAGAAAAAGTTATAGAAACGTCTTAAGGAAACAAAGAAGACATGGAAGGAATGCCAGCAATCACTCAAGCAAAGGCGAAGCAAATATGAACACCTCAACTTCTTCTCCAAACGTGATGGGGCACGGCATACCAACGCTCTTTTCAGGGGATATGAAAACGAACACCTTTGTCTTCTTGGGTATCCTCCCCAGCCTGGAGCACGCCCAGGTTTTAAATGCCGCTTCACCTTTGACGATTTAGAAGATGAGTATCTTATAGAGCTTGCAAAATTTGCAATCGAGGACTATAACAAGGATGCACAAGAGGATGCTAAATTGGCCCTTGTAGAGTTGCTCTATTATGACTTTCGCTCCATGGGACTTGGTGATGAACACCTTTTATTGCTTGCCGCCTTCAATCTTTCCAATCGTGATATCAAATGTTATCATGTTGGAGTGCTTGTTCGTAATGGCAAGAAGGTTGTAACAGATTTCGACCACTGGAGGAATATGGATATTGAGATCTCTCCTGTGGTGGAAGAACAAACAGTTAAAAGTAGCACACCACTCAGCTCTGCCTCTGATAGGAATCCAAAAAAGGATGGAAGTGGGTCTTCATCCGAGAAAGGGAAACAATCAGATGGAACAGCCAACGGAGCAGGTTTAATGGTCAATATTGAATAAAGGTTTTAGAAGGCTGTCCGTGTCTTTGTTGACTGTTATGTGTACACACCTTTAGCAGTTCAGACTTTTATATATGGTGGTGCTGTATTTAGAAACTTTTGGGTAATTATGTTGTCTTAACATTATATTAAGCATTCGCGGGTACGTAAATGCTTGTGCTGTCTATAAGCTGGCTTGTTTTATGGTAACATTATATGTTTATGCAAATAGTTGTTTGTTTTATGGTAACATTCGCGGGTACATAACATTATATGTTTTATGCAGGTATCTCAGACCCGTCTCTAGCCGCTCCCATAGATCCAGCTCTGCCAGAGGATCCTGTGCCTTCAACCCGTCCTCAACGTCAAACACGACTACCATCACACCTTCAAGACTACCAGGTAACACTACCCAATCTCTCTCGAGTCATGTCTATCGCGCTATCCGTCTACGAACCTCGTACATATCGAGAGGCATGTACTAATTCTTTGTGGCAGCAAGCAATGACTGAAGAACTTAAGACTCTTGAGAAAACTGGTACTTGGGAACTCGTCTCATTACCCGACAACAAGTCAGCAGTCAGTTGCAAATGGGTATACAAGGT
>JAYMTP010007634.1:0-10801 GCA_036897365.1 Geranium brycei | reverse complement strand
TCCGACGAAGAAGACAATGTTACTACTAAGCCTGCTGCTGGAAGATTGGCAAAGAAAGTGTCCTCTAGGGCCAAAGTCAACACCTTTACCTCAGTCCTTACTGCTAGGAGCAAAGTGAGTATCTATCTACACACATATACCCTTTTGGTTTCAGTCTTTCTCATGTGCTGTTTACTTGTTCATTGCTGTTTTTTTTTATTTCTGCATTTTTAATTTTGGGTTTTTTTTAATAGAAATGAGGGCTACCCTTTTGGATTTAATCTTGTTCATGTGCTGTTTTCTTGTGCTTGCATTTTAATTTTGTTTTTCCTTACAAAAATGCATGCTGCCCTTTTGAACTTAATCTTGTTCATGTGCCGCTTTCTTGTTTTTCTTTACATTTAAAATTTAATCATGAGCTGGTTTCTTGTTTTTGTGTTCTAATGTTTGGGTTTTGACACAATTGTAGGCTGCTTGTGGAATCCCAAGCAAGCCAAAGGATCCGGTACAAGACATCGATGCAGCCGACGCTGGCAATGAACTGGCCATGGTCGAGTACATTGATGACATCTATCAGTTTTACAAGCTCACTGAGGTAGTACTAATTTCAAACACTTGTGTCATTGCTTTGCCATGTTTTAGTCTATGATTTGCCTCTGACTGGATTTTGCTTTGCTTGGCCTAGGATGAGTGCCGAGTACACGACTACATGGATTCACAACCTGATATCAATTACAAGATGAGATCAATCCTCATTGACTGGTTGATTGATGTCCACAGGAAGTTTGAGCTCATGCCTGAAACCCTCTACCTTACCCTCAACATTGTTGATAGATACCTTTCAGTGAAGGTGGTTCCAAGGAGGGACCTTCAGCTTGTTGGTATAAGCTCAATGCTCATCGCTTGCAAGTACGAGGAAATTTGGGCGCCAGAGGTATACTATATTACTTATGACATATCAAAATATACCATTTTGGTCTTGATTATTCATGCTATCACATCTTGTCCTTATTTAGTTATGATTCAATCACAATCTCTCATTTATGGCCTAAATGTTCCTGTTATTGTGATCTTGTCTATATTTGGTTATTACTCAATTCAAAATCTGCCATTTTGGTCTTGATTGTTCATGCTACTGCGTTCTTGCCCATATTTGGTTGTGATTCAATCAAAATGTGTTATCTTTGGTCTAAAAGATGTTCCTGATTTTGTAACATTGTCCACATTAGGTTATGATTCAATCAAAATCTGCCATTTTTTATCTAAACTGGTACTGATATTGTGGTCTTGAACTTTTGCAGGTCAATGACTTTGTGTGCATATCAGACAAGGCCTACATCAGAGAACAAGTGCTGGTCATGGAGAAGGCGATATTGGGGAAGCTCGATTGGTACTTGACCGTTCCTACGACTTACGTGTTCCTCGTTCGCTACATCAAAGCCTCTCTCCCCTCGGAGAAGGATCAGGTATAATAACTATAGTGTTCTTGATAGCATTTTCCTTAAAAATGATCTCAAGTTGTGAAAAAGCGCCTTATAAGTTTAAACATTGATATGCATGAGGGTTGACTCTTTTTTTTCCCAATGTTGTATGTACAGATGGAGAACATGGTGCATTTTCTTGCTGAGCTAGGGATGATGGACTACCAGACATCAATCAAGCACTGTCCCTCCATGATTGCTGCTTCTGCTGTGTATGCTGCAAGGTGCACACTTGACAAGACTCCCTTTTGGAACACTACCTTGGAGCACCACTCTGGTTACTCCGAGGATCAGCTAAGGTAACAACACAAAGAGTCAACCCTCAACTCATCATGTACTTACCATGTTGTTGTTTCATGTCTGAAGTTTCTCAGTTGATTCTATCTAATTGGTAAAAAAAAAGGTCAACCCTTAGTCATATACAATGTTTAATGTCATAATCTGAAGTTTTCTAATCAGACAATGTTGATTGTGACTGTGAGTAGTAAAAAAAGTCAGCTCTCATTCTAGTCAACCCTCAATTCATATTAATGTTTATGTCATAATCCTGAGTTCATCAGATAATGTTGGTTCTGAATGGTTAAATAAAAAAGTCAACCCTCATTCACATACTATGTTTTCATGTCATGAACTGAGGTATCTCAGACAATGTTGGTTCTGAGATGTTTCTTTTTCCTCAATGTGGTTGTAGGGATTGTGCAAAGCTCCTTTCTGGGTTTCACTCCAAATCTGCAGAGAGCAAGCTAAAGGCAGTGCACAGAAAGTTTTCAAGTACCGATCGTGGCGCGGTGGCTCTTGTCACACCAGCCAAGAGCCTTCTGGTTTGAAAGAAGTATTTTGGGAGGGTTAACTTTTTTCAGCTGACATATATATAGTTAGATAATTGCTGAAGGTATTATTTGTGGTGGTTCAGCAATGTTGAGAACTTCCAAGTAGTGTTTTTCTTAGGTTTATGTTTTGTTTAGCGGATCATTGCTGTTATGATCCGTCTTTTGGATTGTGGATTGGTTTTGGTGAAGGAGAAAATTTGAAGGGACAAGAGGGTCTTTTTTTTGTTCAGTACCAGAATTTTCATATATTTTTCGTACATTACATTCACACATATTCCAAGTTATATCTTCCATAAAAAAGATTATGTCATATTTTAGAAGTTAAAATATTAAAATCACATATTCAAAGTTATATCCGGATTGCTCATAAAACAAAATATTAGACATGAAAGAACCAAAAGCAGTGTTCTAAAAATTCTCGACTTGTCCAATTATTATTACTCGATTAGTTCCCGAATAATCATTCAATTCGATTTATTTGTTGATATATATATATCCAAAGCTAAAAAAGTGTCACCAAAATCTACATAGTACATTGGATTCAAGAAGAGACTCTCTCAACAGCAATCAATCACACCATCAATCAAAAACCAAGAGATAGTATAGTTTTTGTTCACTCAAAACCACATACACACTACAATCTCCAGAAAGCAATAACACTGAGAAACCAAAAAAGAAAAGAAAAAAAGGCAAATAAAAGGATGCCTCGTCGCGATCCGAATAAAAACAAACAAAAATTAAACATTATAATTTACATTTTTTGGTGAGGGTTAAGACGACACGACGAAGCTTCGCTATGCTCCCTCGTGAGAAGATCTCTCGTCCGGCCCGCTGAGTATGATCTGAAACATTAACACGTTTTTTTTCAATTTCATTTTTCCGTTGATCGCCTTGTTTATACAGTTGACGGGAATTGGATGAGTTTTGAGGAATCACTTACATTGCAATCGTAAGCGAATCTCCTTGCGAGCATGATGGCAGCGTTCCTTTCCCTCTCCGATTCCAACGCTACTACAAAGGAAACTCCTTTCTTCGCCTGCCAAAAAAGTGCCTGGGCAGCGGCGTTCCCGCCTCCCCTGACTCCGCATAGCTGAAACACGAGAAAAACAAGCATAGGTTATGTGTTTCAGAGTTTGAATACAAAAACTCGAAGAGTTCATATAGGAACAACACATCGGAAATGCTACGAAGGAGTTCCGAATTTAGTTATAAAATCCGTCTAAAATGAAGATGAGTTATCTAACTTTCACCACATGAACACCATGTCACTGCCACGTGCATGCCACGAAAAGTTGCCTTCATCAATTGAGAAGACGAGATGGTCGAAGAAATTTGGTCAAATTGTAGGACGAAATTAGAACAAACGAAGTAGTAGAGACTATTTTGAAACATTATCCACACGTTGTCAAGCGTTTGGTAACATTTACAAAATCACTCGAGCGATGCATATTAAGTGGTGGAAATATCAAGAGGAGGTACTCCATATTAGAAATCCACATGTAAGTCCAGACCCCACATCGGGTGAGTAAGGGTAAGAGGGTAGTTTGTATACACATTGGACCCAAGACTTGATATACTATAGACTGGTGAGGGCCTTTTGAGGACTACACGGGGATTAATCGAAAAATAAATCGGATTGAAGGATTAATCATGAATTATAGAGGACTAATCGGCAATTAATCGGACAAGTTGAGAGAATTTTTAGAATGCTGCTATAGACTGGTCTCTTGGGTCAAGTGTGGAATGTAATATGTATATGAGCTTCCTTGCTATGTGTTCCTCCGGGGTGAGACCCAGTCTCCCTTACGCTCCATATTTTCTAAACCCCAAAATATTCAATTCTTGAGTATACAAGAAATCAAGACAATAAGATGAAAGCAAATCATTCTTGTTCGCCGTCATTATCATCCCATATAGGGATGGCAACAACGCGGGTTTGGGGTGAACTTAGTGATCCTCTACTGCATCGGATCATGGATACCGAATCCCCGTCGGGTTTGGGTATTTTGCCTCTCTCTATATATAATTGCCAACGGGACGGATTTAGTGATCCCGTCCCCTACCCCGTCGGAACAGGGACACCAGGTCTCCATCAGGTTCGGGGATCATTAACTACATTATCTTTTATAACTCACTTAATTTTTTGGGTTCGAGGATAATATATGATATGTTGTACCTGCATAGAAGAGGAATAGTATTCTTTCGCAATAGTAGTCTTCCCCTTACGGAGCTTCATCCTCATCTTTCCTACGTGAAGTACATGTATGGCTTCCGATGAATAATCTGAACCGTTCAACTGTGAGACGACGACCTACATATCAGCAAACAAGGATCAGAACCGCGTGGAATATTTAGCAAGACTAACTTAGCAAGAACCGTGCGGAATGAGATAGAATAAATAACATACATTGAATTCAACATCGTGTTTGCGCACAAGCGCCTCCACATAGCTTCCCAAACCGGCAGCTGTTTGACAAAAAAAAATAAAAAATCAGCTCAGTGTTTTCTCTCTCGAGTCACTCCAACAGAATAACAAGACATTTTCATCACTTTCATTACAGAAAATAGTAAATATCGAACCAAAGGAAGAAAAGATGCAACATTTTAACGAACGACTAATGGATCATTGAGGAGTAAAGTAATACCTGGATCAATAGGACCGGTTGTCTTTAGAGTGATTTGTTGTCCACCTGAAATAATCTCAACTTGCAATAGTCGTCCCACATCATAAGGCTCGGGAGCATAAATTGATTTTGTAGCTCCTAAAATAAAATGAAAAGGTTGAACAAATCATTGAAGATAGGCAAAGATATATGATATTGTAAACTTCACTCATTTAGAAAAAATATTACATATAGAATATCAATTCATAAAAAGACGATCTATAAAATAGGAGGAGAATGAATATCAAATCTCTCTGTCATGAAGAATTTATGCCGTAAAAGGAAATTGGAAATCACGTAAGGAGTCGGTGAAGACTTCATGCATTAGTCCACTATGCTACCATTAGTTAAGGCCGAGTCAATTGCTCGAGTAAATAAAACTCTCATGTTCGAAAATACTTAATAATATTTGACTTTCTGTAAACCCATGAATAGACACGCAGATCAAGCATTTTTTTTCTCTTACTTAGAAGATTAAAACTAGCTAATTGGTAGTTAAGGAGTAGATACCTGAAATAAGTTCCCTTTTTCCATTTTCAGACGAGACACGATACCATTGAATCGAACACTTTGACAGGTCTAGAGCATCACCGGAGCAAGGTTGAATACGCAAATAAGAACCCAAAGCTTCAGAGCCATCAAGTTCATATATATTGGATATATTTTCTTTTCCTCTCTTGCTCATTGCTAACTAAAAAACGTATGAAGAACAGAATATATTAAACTAATGAGCAAAACAAAAGTTGCTGAAAGGTAATAGACATCGTATCCAAGTGGACAGATAGGGCCTTCAGGGACTAATCGGGGATTAACTGGATTTGTATTTCCCTTTTTTTAAAATTTATATTAAATAAACTATCATATATTTGTTAAATTCATATCCTTAAAATAAAATAAAAGTGACCTTCAGTATAAATTATTTTAGTTTCCGGTATTTTTATTATAAAAATGAAATATAAAAAAAAATTCGCCTACATCCGCTCCACTAACTAAAACTGCCTAATTATATGAAATCAGGTCGGTGTTCGATATTATCCAATCAGCCTTGTACGAACATAATCCTTCAGAGTAGTATATCGAATTGAGAGTATAAAGGGTAAATTAGTAATATAGTCAATCAAACCTCCTTCTGAAGCTGTAGAGAACGCCTGGTTTTCTCTGCAAGTTGATCCCTCAACGCTCGAAGCTCGTGTTCCATGTCCATGACCTACAAATTTCAATTCCTTCCACTCATTATCAACACATACCTTTTTGACCGAGCGATCAATTTCACTCTGTCTAAGTATGACATTCGATGAAAGAAAGACTTGTAAAGCTAAAATATCATAACAGTATTGACTGTGATATATACATTTTAACAAATTTATGATTATATGGGATCAAAATGCTAACCAAAATATAGCCAATTGACAATATCGATTACATATCTGAAATAAAATAAAGAATTCATGATATTCGCACCTTGCTAGGCTGATGCAGCATCTTGATCCGTCTGGCCTCCTGAACCTCCTTCATTAGTTCTTCCAAGTCCTAAAACCCCCCAGACAACGTGTTTGTTAAAAAACAAATGAAGGTAGGACGAAATATTAATCGTGCAATAATAGCACATTTCCAAACTTCAAACACAAAAGACCATAGAGTATGGCTGTCCAAAAATAACCGACCCGAAAATAACTGAATCAAATAGCACCGACTTGATTCGGATAAAAACCAAACCAAACCAAACCAAAAACTTATCGATTTGGACATATGGCTCATTTTAAGTCATCGATCTTTATTAATTGGGCCTAAAAATATTAGTCAAATAATAAGTCAATACCGGCCCAAAATGTGAATTTTATGAAAAGTGGTTCAAAGAAAATCCAACCAAAAGCCCGTAAGTTAAATAATAAGCCAAAAGTCTAAAATTTGAGAATTTCATGAAATTCGGTTCATAAAAAACCGACATGTTCAAAACCGAACCGAGTTTCATCGGTTCGGTTTTTATTTTCTTAAAACCGAATTGATCGGTTCGGTTTTGAACCGAACTGTGAACAGTCCTACCATAGAGAACAAGAAACTATTACTTTATGGAATGTAACATATTATGCCAAAAAATAACATGTTTGCAAATACAGATGTTTACGACTTACAAGTCAATAAGGACTTAGCTATCAAAATAATTTGTGAGGTCAAAAGAGTAAAGACCGTTAACTATGCCAATAGCACGAACCTGCATCCCCGGACCCCTAGACATTCTTTCTTGCTCCTTCACGGCCTCTTCTACTCTCTCCACTGCTGCTCTGGCATTTTCGATTTCAGAACGTGCAAAAGCTCGTTCCTCATCAACGAGCCTCTTTGCTTCTTCTGAAGCCTGCAGACATATGCAAGTACTCAATATTGATGCAAAGAAGGAATAAGTACACTCTTATATAATTAGTAAAGCAGCCAAATGTTACAAGTGGTTACATTAACATATTCCTCATTTGCTTTAGGGAAAATGGCAAAGTGATATATACTATGACATTCGTCCAAGAGGGTGTTGTGTACTTTGTTAATGACAAAAAAGTGTTGTGAATTTTGATTTTTTATGCAAAATGTGTATATTTATACAAAAATGACGAATTTGCCCCTACAATTAAGAATGAAGTTCTTAAAAAAATATTTTAAACTAAAAAATTAAATTACAAAATTTGAGTTAAAAATATCTTTAGAACAACTTTTAGAATTTTTATTTATTCCTTTATTGAAAAAAATAATTCTTAATTTTAAGGGCAATTTCGTCATTTTTTGTACAAATACACACATTTTGCACAAAAAATCATAGTTCACATCGCGTTTTTGCCATTATCAAATTACACAACACCCTCTTGCAAAAGTGTAATAGTATACAACCCGTTTTTGCCATTTCCCCTTTGCTTTATTCACGTTCAAACATAACTACTGCAAACATACACAAGTTCCACCGACTTGGTTTTTCAACTATAAGTACTTCTTAATGTGGGAAAAACAAATATTAAAACTAGCCTCTGCATCAGCGAGGAACTCTAGTGCAAAACAAAGTTTTATTTTGAACGTTCCACACACAACCACTCACCAAAAGTGTACATTACCTGCTGAAGGAAACTTGCTAGCTTCTTCACTTCAGCCTTCTCTTGGATTAACTCTCCTTCCCTTTGAGTCAGTTGCACTGCTAAGGCTTCAACCTGGAAGAAGAGGCTGAAATCAGCAACATTGATTGCATAAACTCGAAAATGTCGGATATTTATACACGAGTGGATGGGTTCAGCTCGCAGATCGGACGACCATGGTTGTTTCCCTCTTTTTTATTTTGTAACATTGGATTTTTTCTTTTGACGGTGGAGATTACAATTTCGTGTTATAAGCGAGCTGATGTGAAAAGGACGACTTTACCCTTTCTTCGAATGTTGTATTCAGACAAAATACATGATGAGCTTATACTTCTATTGCAGCAATGTTTTATAATTTTGTTCATTATTTATTGCAACATATTCAAAACAAAATACATGATAAGCAATGTTTTATACAAAAAAACATTATACATGACAAGATAAGGCTTCCACCTGAAAGAAGAGGCCAAAATCAGCAATATTGATTGCATGAACTCGAAACTAAATAAATGGTACAACATTGTATTGCGAAATTGTTGGAGTGATCCAGTAGAATGACAACTAGCTTATTGTGTTATGAGCATCATAAGATTGTTGAAAAAGGACAAAATCAATATAATAAAGAAAAAAACACCAACCATAGCAATAGCTTCCTCTACGTCATCCTTGTTTCTACCCACTACACGTCCTTTCAAAGATTCAAGCGCGTCTCTGAGTTTCTTCAGAAGAACATGTTTTTCCAACGAAGCTGCATCTCTGAGCCTAGCCTGAATTGAGCAAATTACTAGCATAAATTAGCATTATGGGCGCAACTTAGCTTTCATAATTTCTGAACCATAAGATTCAACGTTAAAGTGAGGGAAAATCCAGGCTGAACATCATTGGAACAAAACCAAATTCTGACGATCACCTTAAGACTATATAAAACTAAGTTCCACGTGAAACTTCACATCTATACAAACTTAAAGAAAACCCTAACTGTCCCCACTCACACTTCCAGTGGGGAGGTCGTGGGATCGAATCTCATTAGGAGGGATGGGGAAGGTTATTTGGGTAGTTTACGGAAAGTGTAATCATTCAAAAAAGAAAAGAAAAAAAAGGAAAACCCTTACCTCATCGGATAACTTTGCAGCAGCAGCCAACCCCCTCTCGAACTTACTCGCGAGGTCGCGAACCGAAAGGCGTTTTTGCTGATCCAACAAGAGGGCAGTCTCCCTCGCAACAACCTCCTTCATCGACAGTACTTTCGGGTCATCCTTCCCATCCACGATCTGATTGTTAGCCCCTAACTTATAATTCGGAAACCGACTAGATGCAAACATCACATCCGCCGACACGGCTTCCCTATGCATTGTATCCCCAAAATCACGGCTTACCCTCGTCATACCAAGAACTAACTTATCTGTTCAGCACAAAAGGCACAAGTAATGAATAATCCGTCTACTAACAACAATCACAATCAGTGCATAATGAAAAATCAATCAACCAAAACCCGGAACTTGAGCCACAGTCTTGCAACCCAAAATTTGCAAATGGGTACCAATTAGAGGCAATAAAAATGCATATTTCATCTCATAGCTAGCTCGACAGTCTAAAACTGTTAGGGGCATACAAAAAAAATGCAAGAAAAAATTCACTCAAGCAGCTCAGCCCTACACACCCAGATGGGTAAGCAAATTTCCAATAAAAAACACCAGAATTTCCCGGGAACCAAACACCCGGCTAAGAAAAATTCCCACCCAAGAAGTACAAAACAAAACCCAATTCATCAATTACAACAACAAAACACTTCACTAATTGAAACAAATCACACTACATAGAACAAAAACGGAGCCCAGAATCGAATCAATGACTAACCCAGCTGAAGAACTGAAGCCCTAATTGCTGAGCTCCTTAAACTGTGGATATAAAACCAAAAAGGATCGATTTTTGGACTCACCCACCTGACCAGAAGATCGTGAATTTGGAATAAATACGATTTGGGTTGAGGCGTTGAGAATCTTTGGATCGGGGAGCGAAAATAGCTCAGATTTTGACAAAATCCAAATAAAAATGTTCGGTTTCGGACAACGAGGAGAGAGAAAGTGATGAGAGAGAAGGCTTGTTTGGTTTGGTTTTGGCTTTTTTAAAAGCTTCACTTCAAGCGAATGAAAAAAAAAGAAAGAAAGCAAAATGGGATTATTTGGGAAGCTATAATTGATTATTTATTTATTACTTAAAGTAGTTTATCATTAAATAGTTTTTGTATTTTATTTATTTTTTTCAGTCATTAATTAAATGTTTTTACAATCGTAGGTGAACTTACTCTTTAATTTTATTTAAGTTTTAGAACTGATTCGTTTACTTTGTATTAAAGATTTTCTATTTACGAATTATACGTTATATTATTTTTAAAAAATAATTTATGATTCACAGATTTTGTTAACTGATTTACATTTGGACTAATTCAGAAAAAAACTAAAATTTTCAAATTACGATTCGTGATAACTCAACGATAAATAAATTATATTCTTACCAATTTAAATATTTTGTTGACTTACACTTTCAATTTTCTCCAGTATTGAGAAAACAACGATTATTTGTGTGGAAATTATTTTTTATGGTGCAAAATTAAAAATCTCACCCATTAAATGTATAAAATAAAGGGTTGTAATTTTTTTTGGGAAATTCCTGATCACTATCATGTACTATGCAACTTTTGCGTGTTACTACCTTCTATTTTTTTTGTACGTCACCAC
>JAYMTP010007633.1:0-10802 GCA_036897365.1 Geranium brycei | reverse complement strand
AAACACTTCAATTAAATGTTCAATCATATCATTCAACTACACCTAAGTTTCATAAATTTCCATACTTTTAAGTTTGTGGATGGAAAATGTTAAGTTTTAATGTAAAAAGTCTTAAATGCCCTTTGACTAAAAATGTAATTTCTAAAAATTTTGTCTCGACTCAAATCTCAGTTGGATGTAGTGTGCTTAAGTGAAAATTATGTGTAGTTAGAGATAATTATATACTTTTCCCTTATTTAAATTCACGTCCAAAAGACCCGTTTTCATCAATTTCTCACTTACATCCCTTTATGTCGTCTTAATTCAGGTCAATATCCCACAATTTACTCGCAAGACACTGATATGTTGTTATCCAATGTCAACGTTTCACGCAAAAAGATAGGTAATGTATTACATCAGCTTAAAATTAGAGATTTATATGAGTATGACTTTAACAATACATACGAGATCAGTTGAGATATTAGACATTCATATTAATCAGACGAAAAAATGTTGTATATGAACTTACCTTTTAGCAGTTGAAGCCCAATTATATAAAATCAACCCAGTATTAGAGTTATCCCTGTATTTTTACTCTAATTAACTAAAATTTATAGAATATGAGTTGATTGTTACCTCTCAGCACCACTGCTTCCCATTTTTTGATGGCTTGCTGTCTCTCTCTTTTGTTGGGTTTTTATTCAAGTTCTATGGAACTCATTTGAAAGGTCCTGCTTTTTATTCTTTATTCATCGTCGTTTTTGTTGGTTCTTGATGATGATTTTGCTTTTTAAATGATGCGTTTAAGGTATCATTATCAGCATATGCTTTCGATTCCCATCATTGTTAACAAGGCGACGAAAGATAAACCTTTGTTTATGTTTCCTTGGAATCTTGGTTTTGATTGGGCCTTTTTTTCCTCTACAACATATATGTTACAGTAAGTTTTTTTTTGTTTATACTAGGATTTATTATTTATTAAATACTTGGTTGCATTGACATATATTAAAAATTATACTTGAGATACACCCATGACATATGATTGATGTCATGTCTAGCTCATAGTTACTTATATGTGATTTTACATGTGCATATGTGCATGTCATGTCAAGCTGAATTCGAGTTTAAAGTTATGCTCGTTTAGTATGTAACTTAAATTCGAGTTTAATTTTTAAAACTCAATAAGTCTAACTTTTAACAAGTTGTTCAATTTTTGTTTGATTTCATTTCATTATAATCATAACCGAGGTTGAATTAAATTTGACCTCAAATTTGAACTAGTTTAAAAAACGCGCATAACTTAAGTTTAACCTTTCTTGCACACTGTTGATTTTCTTCTGTGAGATTTCATATCTAAACGAATTCAGACTTGCGAAAAACTGATGAGCTCGAGTTGAAAATCTTTATCATTATTTTTTATTTTTTCCTCAAGAATATTTCCTCAATCAATGGTGTTGATTTATTAAATATAAATATAGCAACATTTATAAAATCAATGTTAAAACCAATATCATGAAAAAAAGTTATATAAGTATAATTATTTTTAGAAGAAGTCTTTATCCATAGACATAAATGATCTAAAAAGGTAAGTGGGCAAAATTTAATATCTATGAATTAATCATTAGTCTCAATTATCTTAATTTATAGAGGTTTTATAAATATTTAGAATAATTATCATTTTATTTCTTGTATTGTATCTAAATTTATTATAGTTTTGAGAGTGTTAGAGAGAGATTGTGACAAGAACCGACCTTAGCTCAGTTGGTAGAGCGGAGGACTGTAGTAGGAGATCCCTAATAGCCATCCTTAGGTCGCTGGTTCGAATCCGGCAGGTCGGAACTTTTTCTTTCCCCTCTTTTTTATGGGTTCAATTTCACATTCCCTTTGTCGATGATTAGTGCTCTTCACTCACCTTTGAGCCCGATTGTTGCTTAATTTATGAGTCATAGTCAATACCCAAATGGGGTTTTACCCAAAATTTGATTTTTTGTTGTTGGACAATGAACATTTGTGTAAATGTCTTTATGTATGAATGGTGTGTGGTGAAGATGGTCGATGCTAGATTGTCCAAAACTGAGATTGATTGGAAAATTTGTGTGGGTGCACTTGCTTGTTGGTATGTGATAGTGAATGCTCAGTTATTGCTCCTGATGTGTTTACAATGGAGTTGGATGACAAATTCCTATCAGAAATTTACTGGGTCAAGTTGGGTGGCTCGTCTCTGTCCAGCCTCTCGGGTTCTGGTTGTATCTTCTTGCATTGTATCCTCTTGTGTGTTATGATCTACTTGGTGAATGTAAAGTGTTCACCAATTTGGAATCCACTAGAAAGATTTTAGATTTTGCTGCTCTTGTTGGGTAAATCAACAGCATTGTGGCATTTGCTTTGTACATTGCCATGCTCAAGTGTTAAGCCTCTCAAATTTGATGTTTTCTTGTGATTTCCTTCAAAGGGTTTGGCTCTTGTGGATTGCTCAGACAGTTCCGAGACTGGACTGTTGCGTTGTCCTGGAAAATTAGAAGCCTCCAGCGTCTACTATGGTGAGCAATTGGTTTTATTTAAGAAAATAATGGTGGATTTCATGAGAAGCGTTCTGTCAGGTTAAAACTCCATCGTTGCGCGTAAAATGTGCAGTAAAAGTTTATATCATTTTGTTTTCAGGAGGATTATGACAAGCTGATCGTGCATCCACGTCGCATTCGTCATGAGTCGACTGTAAGTATATTGTTTTGTGCAAATTCTGCATAAATTTGACAAGCTGCTAAAGACGGGCCTGGGTTACACGGAGCCAGGTTTGTTCGTATTGCTTTTGTTCTTCTAGGAAATATGTTCATTGTTTGACTCTCAAAACCAGAACAGTAGTAGTTCAGTATGAAATAAGTTTGCATCACTGCACTTTGTTCTAAGTCCATGCCCTATTTTTAACAGTAGGCACTCAGGAACTTAAACAAATATTGTAATCTATTTGGGTCTCTCTGTCTCCTATAATACTTGGAGCTAAGAACTTAATGTCTTGTAAGCTTATATTAATTTTTTTTACACAATATCATCTTTGCAGATCCTCGCGATGACCTCAGTGGGGCGGATGCTGCAAGAAAGGTTCAAATATTTGTTTTGATTTGTTTGTTAGGAGTCCATGTGTCCCACATCGGATAAGTATAAGATTACGAAAGTGGATAGCTAGTCTCGAGCTCCTTCTTCGACGGCTGATTTATATCCTTGTCGACGTAGCCCATAGTTTATGCACATGAGCTCGCTTCTTGTAGGAATCTTCTGCACGATATTCATGTAGCGGATTACTTAAGCAAGAAATGACGAAACTCATATAAATTTTGTCATGAAAAAACAGGTACGATGATTACAACTGGTAATCTGATACTTATTATGTCATTTCTCCCACCATACCTCGATTTCCATGTTACTCAAATAAGTGACATGAACAAGAAAGAAAAAAAGAGAATGCTCGATCTTTTACCCTGAGAGAAGAGAGGATATATTTACGATCCTTGCCCCCGTGGAAGAAAGTGGGAGGAGGGCTTCAGTCACTGCCTTGGCACCATAGTAATAGGTGCTAAGGCATTCTTGTGCCTTGAACCATGCTCGTCGCTTTC
The DNA here is from genome assembly GCA_036897365.1 of Geranium brycei. Lineage (NCBI taxonomy): Eukaryota > Viridiplantae > Streptophyta > Magnoliopsida > Geraniales > Geraniaceae > Geranium > Geranium brycei. The sequence goes on along the minus strand of JAYMTP010007633.1, from coordinate 7,212 downwards.
CCAGATAGCTGCGTCGAGATGTAACTAAGTGTCACTTGTTTGACATTTGAAACAATTTGAGTAAAAAATAGGTCACCTCTCAAATTTCATTTCTAGGGTTGCTTCCATTTCTCAATAAATCAATTTCTGGGTTTGCTACGCGAATTCCAAGGTATAGACCATTTCAGGACTTGATTGTAAAATGGTTATAGCCTAGATTCATAATATCAGCATCTGTAACTTGGTATTGCATTGCACAGGAATTGATTAGTGAATAAGAGGGAGAGAAAGAGATTGTTACCTCAAGTGATGCTTCGATCTGAAAGAGGCAGAGACAGAGAAATGTTTACTTGTCATGAAAGCAACACTTAGATATATACAAATACAAGCTACAACCACTTATTCAAATCTTCTTTGAACCTGTTTCTTTTGGACAAATAGCCAGATTCATCACCCTCAAAAACTAAAAACTACCCAGCCAGCAACATCTGATCGTCAAAGACTCAAACTCGATCAGCGTAAAAATAATCGAATCACCTTGATATGTTGCTGCTAATATCTTATCCAAGCTCCCAGATGCAAATAAACAAGACGGGATAGGTAACCTAGTTTTTAGAAGAGGTGAGTCTTTTTTCAGCTATTTTACCTGTTGGACAATCGGTTGTGAACTCAGGAGTCATTCCTTGCCAGACAATTTTACCCTCATGAAGAAAAATCAACAACCTGTGCATAATTAGAAACTTCCTTATCCAGGACATGACAAACATTTATCGACATAAAACCAAAAGTAAACAAAGATTTGGCTCAAGCCTAACCTGAATCCACTGCTGTCCTCATTTATCATTTGCCACACTTATACTTGGTCAACTATAATTTCATTCTATTAGTAAATAGATAAAATGAAACAACAACAGCAGACAAACTTTGATTGCAGTAAGAGCTTTAATACATCAATCCCACTTTCCTCCTTCAACTAAACCAAAAATCCAAAGGTTCATCATCTTATGTGCTCAACTGAATCTAAATATTTAACAAGTCCTGCATTTTAGGATCACACTAAGATGGGCAGAAACACTTTCACATCCATGAAAGTGCATAAACTAAAACAATCAATCAAAAAACATATTCAAAGTGAAACTAGGGATTTATAATTTATAATTCATAAAATTGCCTGCAAATTCAAACCTACCTAAAGGCTCTCCCAAAGATGTAACTTTTAAAGAGAAATGGTAAGATAAAAGGAAAGTATGTTGAATTTCCCCAACTTCTGCAGAGCCGCTATACAAGCGCAAGCAACCTTTCTCTGCTACTTCCATTCCATTGCTTACAACAAGAAATCATCGAAATCAATCCAATACAGGAACAATGATTCTATTCGAGGTGAAATTTAACAAAAAATTCTGATTTTGAAGCAACCCAGATAAATTCATCTGCCAAAAATAACTCCATGGAAACACAAAGTTTCTTATTACCCAAAACAAAACAGAGACTTCAATCATAGTCAATTCCACAAAACATGAACATAATCAAAGAGAGGAAGAACCAGAACCAGAACCAAAGCCACCACCACCAGGAGTCAAAATTTGCACAACTTCACCTGGCTGCACATCGATCGTGTTCTTACCTCCAAGGTACACCCTCCGGTTATCCTTCCTGATAAGGTAGTTTTCCCCTCGAGCACCATCTCCCCCTCCCTTGACTCCTCTCGGAGCATGAACCCTCCTCTCCGACAGAATGCTGACCGTGACCGCCCTCCTGAACTCTATCTCCCTCACCAACCCGTCCCCTCCCCTGTGAAACCCATCTCCCCCGCTCCTCTCCCTCAGCCCGAACCTATGCAGGAGCACGGGGTACCTCTGCTCGAAGATCTCGGGATCGGTCATGCGCGTATTCGTCATATGGCACTGGACCCCGCTCGTCCCGTCCCAGCTGGGCCCCGCCCCACTCCCGCCCCCAATGGTCTCGTAGTACCCAAACGTGTCATCGCCAAATGTGAGGTTGTTCATACAACCCTGAGAGCACGCGCACGCCCCAAACGCCGTGAGAACCACGTCGGTCACTCGTTGAGATGTGAGAACGTTACCTCCCACCACTGCGGCTATGTCGCTCGGAGAGAGGAACGAGCCTGGCGGGATGTGGATTTTCACGGGAGCCAAGCAACCTTGATTTAGGGGGATATCGACGTCCACCAGGCAGCGAAGGCAGTATATGACGGCAGCCGCGGTAACCGCCTCGGGTGCGTTCCAGTTCCCATAAACCTCGGGGCTGGTCCCGTTGAAATCGAATATTGCCTCTCCTTTCTCCGAGTCTATACTGAGCTTCAAGCGAATCACAGAGCCGTCGTCCATGTAATCCTCTTCTTGAATTGTCACGACATTGATGTTTTTCTCGCAAGAACGGGACGAGGCTCGAGATGCAACGGACTTGAGCATTGTTCTCACCGCTTCTTCCGCGTTAAGCTGGACATAGGTCATGTAAGCCCGAACCGTGTCCAGACCGTACTGTTCGATGAGCTCCTTGATGAGGGAAATTCCTCTCTGGTTAGCGGCTACCTGCGCTCGGAGGTCTGAGAGATTATCCTGAAGCCTGCGCGTTCCCGGGACATTACGAGTCGAACCGTCAGAGCTCGGGAAAAGCAGAAGCTCGGAGATTCCTTCTTCTTGGAACATCCCTTTCTCGACGAGCTTGAACGCTTTGATCGTGGCTCCTTCTTCAAATATGGATTTCGAAAACGGAGGCATGCTTCCGGGAGTAATGCCTCCAATCTCAGCGTGATGTCCCCGGCTTGCCACGAAGAACACCAGCATCCCGTTATCAAAAACAGGGGTGACCACTGTTATATCGGGAAGATGGCTACCTCCAGAACAAGGATGGTTTGTGACCAAAACATCGCCTTCAGACAAATTGTCGCCCCAGTACTTGAGCTGCCACTGGACGGTGCTCGACATAGCTCCCAAGTGAACCGGGACATGTGGAGCGTTAGCGACAAGGCCACCGTCGGGATCAAAGAGAGCGCACGAAAAATCAAGCCTCTCCTTGATGTTTGTCGATATGGAGGTTCTCTGTAAGGTCCGACCCATCTGCTCAGCTATCCCCATAAACCTGTTGTTGAAGATCGAGAGCTGCACTACGTCCGCAACATTTTCCGCTACTTTCAAGTTCAACGCGCTTGAAACCGACTCAAGCTCGATTCTGATGTTCCCGTACTTTGTTATAGTAGCTTTACAGTTGGGCTCTATTATCACGGTACTGTTCCCATTCATGACGATGGCAGGACCGGCGATGGCATTGCCGTATCCAAGATTCTCGAGCTTGAACAATGGCGTTTCGTGCCACTTGTTTCCGAAATAAACCTTGTACAGGCGTTCAAGGTTAGGAGTGTCCGAAGCGCATTTGAGAGCTCTCGGCTTCAAGATGTTAGTAACTCCAATGCCACGAACCCTTACATCACATATTAGAATATTCCGATTCTGCAGTTTAAATCCATATTCCTGCTGAAATAGTTTCATAAACTCAACAGAATAATCACATCCCGATCCATCCTCGCTTGTTTGTTTCTTTACCATGATAGCGGTATCTGTACCTTCATACCTTAAATTCAGATATGTTTCGGTCTTGACGTTCTCTTCTCTGAAACCTTGTTCTTGCAGGTTCCGCCTCACTTGCTTCAACAACGTGGATTCTCTTCTAGTCGCCTCGAGAACAGATTCATGGCCATAAACGGCGGAATAAGGTTCTTGTGCCTCTTCGATAACATCTGCTAATCCCATTCCGTAAGCGCTTAAGATTCCACAGAACCGATGAATCAGAACCTCTTTCATGCCCAACGACCTTGCGATAGCGCAGGCGTGCTGCGGACCCGCGCCTCCAAAGCAAGCGAGGGCGTGATTCCTCGTCTCGTGGCCCTTCATCTCGGTTAATTGCCGTATTGGACGGCACATTGTCTCGTTCGCAACGTCTACAAAGCCGAGTGCTATTTCCTCAACGCTCATGTCCTTTGCGGAATGATCCTGGCTCTTTCGATAGGAATTTATTTCTTCGGCGAGTTTTTGAAACGCTTCTCTTGTTGCGTTAACATCTAGCTGCTGGTCCTCGTCGGGGCCAAATATGGACGGGAAATAATCGGGAATGACGTATCCAAGAACCAGATTCGCGTCTGTAACGGCCAGTTCTCCTCCTTTTCGGTAGCAGACTGGACCCGGGTGTGCCCCGACCGATTCGGGTCCCACCCGGAAAGCCCCAAACTGAAACTTCAACTTCGATCCACCACCAGCAGCTACAGTGTTGATGTCGAGCTGAGGCTCTTGAATTATAGCTCCTGCGATCTGGGTTTCTATGACTTGTTCGTAACTTCCAGCGTAACGACTCACATCAGTAGACGTACCGCCCATGTCAAACCCGATCAACGGCTTCTCCGTCTCGAGCCCAAAGAGAGTCTGCGAGTAACCAACGACTCCACCAGCAGGACCGGACAAAACAGCCTTGTGCCCTGAAAATCTACTTTCGGGTGCGAGTCCCCCGTCTGACTGCATAAACAGAACATTAACCTTCCCGAGACCTTCATCGAATCTAGACATAAACCCCGATAGGTACTCCTTGATGACTGGAGTCAAGTATGCGTCAACACTAGCGGTTAGGCCACGAGGAACGGCTCGAACCATAGGGGTCAGAGCCGAAGACAAGGAAACATGCCTAAACCCTAAACTCAAAGCTAACTTCTCAACAGCGATTTCATGTTGCGGGTAAGTGTAGGAATGCAATAACACGACGGCCAAGCAGGTGATCCCTCTCTCCAAGAGACTTTTCAGTGAGGGCTTGAGAGCTTCCTCATCGACCGGCCAAACAACCTTGACAAGCTCACCCGAACCCCCTTTCACCAACGACTCACCCTCTACCTCATCGTCAAGAGCAAGCACGATCCTCTCGTCTACCTCTATAACCTCCTCATAGAGATTCGAGGGTTTTGATACCGTGAGGTCGAAGATGTCAGGGCGAGCCTGATTGCCAATCTGCAGCAGGTCCTTGAAACCCTTAGTAACACATAATGCGATTCTCTCGCCCTTTCTCTCCAGAAGGGCGTTGGTGGCCACGGTGGTGCCCATCCTGATCCACTCGATCTTATCGGTAGGGATCTTGGAGGATCGGGGGATTTTCTTCCCCGTGTACTCTTCGAGAATCCTCCTGATACCCTCGACCGGAGCATCGTCGTAGTTGGACGGATCAACGGACAAGAGCTTCAAGACTCTACCGTCAGTGTGACCGGGGATTTCAGCATACACATCAGTGAATGTACCGCCTCTGTCAATACAAAACCTGAGCTTTTCTTCATGGGCACTCCCCATATCTGTGTCAAATCCAATGAAATTCAAAATCAATAACGATTTGAAACCAAGATTAATGATTATGTTTACTCTTTTATAAACTGTAACCAATTATAAATTGTTTATAGGGGTTGTGCTTCAAAGGATTCAATCTAATTGATTCTTGTTTCAATATTTCAATTTCATTAATCTTTAGTTTTGGGCGTGGGTCATACAAAAAAATGATCTCTTTCACATAACAGTAAAACTTGTGATCTGGTGATAAGAATCATGTAATGGAAAAGCATGAAGTCCAAGTAATTTGATTTCTCTCACAGTATACTTTTCACAGTGAACCAGAAATGTTTACTTTGATATATACAAGTAGAAAAGCTACAACCACTAATTGAAATCTTCTTTGAACCTGTGTAATGCTATACACCATCATAGATTGAGATAAATGATAAAACATCAAGCATTTCACTTGCTAAATGGAAAAAAGAGTCAAAATTTATTAAATGGGTGTATCTTAAAATAGGATTTGGGCTGGAACATCATCATCTTGAACGCTCATTTCCCATTCGTTTTTTGGGGATGCGGTGAAATTGGAAGCAAACCCATTTCAGCAGACTCGTCATCAAGGTTTAAAATCGAGGAATTAAACGAAAAAATCATATACGGGTCAAAACCCAGAGTCTCAAACGTGTTCACAGCAACAAAAAAAAGAAGCAAACTTGATGATTACCGTAGTAATAGGGGAGGAACATCAAAAAAATGATAAGAAGAGAATAGTAGATCGATTAACGAACCTTAGGTCGATACTGATTGAGGAGTTTGTTGAAGATCAATGCCGATGGAGAAAAGGGTCTGGATTCAGTGAACCATTTTACTGAAACTTGGTTTTGTTTTATCTGCTGCTGACTCACTTGGGTTTGGTGTTGTGTGGAGGACGAGTCATCATTCAACTCTTTTTTATTTTTAGAATTACATTATTCTCTACTTAATCATAAATATTAAAATCATTTTTAAAAAAAATATACATCATCCTTTATCTATGTATAAAGACAGAAACCAAAAAATGCCTTCTTCCTTAATAATTTAAAAAATGTTAATTACGAAATATTATTTTCTTGTTAAGTTTTGTAAGGATGTGAAAAATATGGTGGAGAAATAGAATGACACTGAAATTCGAAATCAACATTAATGATTATGTTCTCTCTTATAAACTTTGAACACTTATTGTTTATAAGGATTATGCTTGAAAGAAGGATTCAATCAAAGAACAAGTCTCAATACATAAATCACAAAATAATTAATCTCTTTCACATGACATTAAAACTTGTGACATGGTGATAAGAAAAAAAAATCTCCCTAATAAGAAGTTGTTGTGGCTCAAACCCTAACCTCTGACTAAAAAAAAAGCATGTTCTGTAAATTACTGCACCACACAACCTTCTTGGTTCAAGTAATTTGATTTCTCTCGTAGAATACTTTTCACAATGAACCAAAAATGTTTACCTCATGAGAGAGATTTGAAAAATATGAAGGGAGTCATAAACTTAAATTGAATCACCTTGGTATGTTATGCTGTTAATATCTCCAATCCTTTTATATCTTCTAAAAAAATAAAAAAATAAAAATGTTAAATTATATTAGGGTTAATGCCCATTAGGGTTAGCCCATTAATTAGAGTTTTCTTATTGTATTATGTATTAAGATTTCCTTATTTTATAGGTATTAGGATTTTCTATTTAGTTTGGTTTGGATCTTATATAAAGGGTCCTCCCCTATTGTATTTATCATCAAAGATATCAATAAGAATAATATCAAAGTTAACATGGTATCAGAGCAGGTTTAGTTATTGGTCAAGACTTCTGCTGAATTCGAGTTCTACCCACTCGTCAATGACGAGTGGGTATGACAATCAAGAAAG
>JAYMTP010007632.1:0-10803 GCA_036897365.1 Geranium brycei | reverse complement strand
GGGACGATGCTGATCACCTGCAGGAGCACCGACCTGTACTCTCCTCGTACCTTAATGTTCGAGTTTATGGTTTGCAGTAGCTTTATCAGCACTCCCGGGGTGAGCGACGCCATCGGAAATTAAACCGCCTGAACCTGACCTGCACGCGAGAGAGTTTCGAGTTTTTGGCATGTTATGTGGGATATAGAGAATTGGGTTCTTGATATTTACTTGAAATTGTGCTAGGAAAAGAAAAAAAAAGTTTTTTGGGTTGCTTGAAATGCAAGTAACCATCACATTGTGTTACTTGCATTCGAAGCCAAGACTGTTTGTGTAACATTTAAGCAAGGACAACTATAGAAATAGTGACGTTTTCTTTGTTTCCGTTACATTAAATGTCCGATCTGCCACATTTAAGAAGCTTATACATTTTTTCATTGTTAGGTTATTACATGGGCAATTTAGGTACGATGATTTTGATATTTGTATGGAAGAAGAAATGGAGCCGTTGGGAAGGTGAGGACAATTCCAATGTCCTAATCTTAATTTTGTTGCATGACAACAATAACTTAGGCTCATATTTTTAAGAGAGTCGTGTTCACGTGTTTTTTAATCAAATGTGTTACGTATATTTAATAAAAAATTTAAAGCAAAATACTTTTTATTTAATTATTCAACTAATTTTGTGACATTGTAATTATGGTTTCATCTTTTGGGAAAAGTGGTCCTAATTTTTTTTTCTCTTGAGCAATTAAACCATAGGTGCCTTCATATTTAAGGTGCACAAGGAGACAAATGTAGTTAACATGTCAACATCACATCAACTAATCAATGACATCATGAAAAAGCTAATCAATATTATCATACAAAAGTCAACTAACTCAGTTGAGTTCTTTTCTCCGCTACCAACAATAATAAGATTCAAGCTCAAAACTTCTTACCCACAAGGTAGACTCTATTTTATCATTCGACTTGAAAATTGATACTGTAGAATTGCATTGAGCTAGTGATAGATCATTGAAATGAAATACTTAGAGAAAAGAGACATCGTTGTTGAAACTCGAATCTTATTCACTATATTTGACGTTAATCAAACAAGCAATAATAAATCAGTTTTTCCACCGGTCAGGCAGATGGAGCCTCTAAGACTAATTGAAGATTAATAAAAAATTAATGAGAAACTAATCAAACTGGTAAAAGATACATAAGACACTATAATCACTACTTTTCCTTTTCTATTTCTCTATATGCAAAGTGAGTGACCATCATATTATCATGAAAATTGATAATATAGAATTGCATTGAAATTCGAATCTTGATCACTATATTTGACCAGTTAGTCAAACAGGCGATAATGAATCAGTTCTCCCACCAGTCGGGTAGATGAAGCCTCTGAGACTAATTGAAGATTAGTAAGACTAATAGAAACTTAATAAATAATTAACCGGAAACTAATCAAACCGGTAATGGATACACAAAACACTATAATCACTACCTTTCTTTTTCTATTTCTCTATATGCAAAGTGAGTGACCAACAAAACCTTGAGGCCCAAGCTTTACAAAACACATAATATATGCAACAAAATGATTACAAAAGTCAAGAGGGTCAAGAAAAAGCATTGGCCTCAGTTTCAGCATGAACAAGAGAAGCATAGGTACCATTGAGGTGTGAAGACATGAGTGAGTTATGGGTTCCATACTCAATGACTGCACCATCTTTGATGACAGCAATCATGTTGGCCTCCCTGATGGTGGTGAGCCTGTGGGCCACCACTAATGTGGTGGCTCTCTTTGAGACCTTCCTCAAGGCTTCTTTGACATGCTTCTCTGATTCCAAGTCCAGTGCACTGCTTGCTTCATCTAGGAGAAGGACCTTTGATTTCTTCAGGATGGCCCTTGCAATTGCTATCCTCTGCTTCTGGCCACCTGATAGCTGGACCCCACTCTCCCCAACCTTGATCAAGAGAGGTAAAAAAGAACATTAAGATTCAATTAGTTAATCAAGGCTTCAAGATATTTATCAATTAGTTTTATGTTCGATGTGGGTTTAGACTGTTATTCAAGTTGGTGAACAAATTCATATTATCTAGATGCGATACTCTTAACATATACCAATGCGAATGAATACTTTTAACATGTTTATCAAATGACCCATATCCCAAGGTGGGTTTCGAACCGGTCAAGGGCATTTTTGTCTTTTCACTGCACTTTAACGGTTGAGTGTATTTGAAAGACTTAAAATGTAAGTAAGGTGCAGTCACGTGAAAATTGTTAAATTTTTAAAAAATAAGGTACAGAGAGAAGACACACATATATACCTGAGTTTGATAGCCTTGAGGAAGGCCACTGATGAACTTGTGAACATAAGCCTCACTTGCAGCCTCCTCAATCTCAGTCCAAGAAGCATTAAGGTTCCCAAATGCAATATTCTCCCTAATAGTCCCAGCAAAAAGTGCTGGCTCTTGACCCACCAAAGCCACCTGCCTCCTCAGCCACTTCACATTCATCTCCCTCAGGTCAGCCCCTCCCACCACCACCTTCCCTTGCAGAGGGTCATAGACCCTCTGCCCCAGCCACACCACCGTTGACTTCCCGCACCCACTCCCTCCCACCAGAGCCACCATGCTCCCCCCTTTGACTTTCAAGGAAAAGTCCCTTAACACGCTCACTCCGGGCCTTGAAGGGTACTCAAAACTCACCTTCTTGAGCTCAATGTCAGCGGGTTTCCAAAATTCGACCTTCCGACCGCCACCTATGGACGGCTTTCGGTTGATTATGTCGAGGACGGCGGGGACCGATGTTGCGGCCGTGGAGGTGTCGGGCGCGAGGCCCGCAAGCTGCCCGACGGAGAACGAGCTCAGGACGAGTATGAGGAAGATCTTGTACACCTGCCCGAACTCGGCAGTGCCTTGCTTAACGAGCAGGGCGCCGAACCAGAGGGTGAGGGTGTAGGCGCCGTACATCGCGCCCTGGGAGAGGCCCAGGGTGACGCCGAGGATTTGGGATCGCCGAACGGATTGCTTTCTTGGCTCAGAGAGGGCGTCGCGGAATGAGGTCACGAGCCGCTCCTGGGCAGTCAGGGTCGTCACGGTCCGAATGTTGGAGACCGCACCCGAGGCAATGCTGCTCGCCCTGGCGTAGGAGGCGTTGTCGAGTTTTGGCCCGATGGTGATTATCAGGCTCAAGTAGCTCGCCCCGAGGGTGAAGGGGGTGAGCACGGAGGCCAGGAGGGTGAGCCTCCAGTCCAGGAAGAAGCAGACGACGAGGCCCACTGCGGCCGAGCTCAGGCCCATCAGGAGGACGGAGAGCCTATCACCCAGGACAGATCGGAATGTGACGCAGTTGGCCGAGAGCCTCGAGACGAGGACTCCGGTCGAGTTTTCCTCGAAATCGAACCAACCGGGTTCCTGCTTTAGAATCGAGCGGAAAAGGAGGTCTCTGACCCTCTTGGTGAGTCTGGTCCCCGCCCAGCCGCAGAGGCCCTGCTGGCCTGTCATGAAGATGATGCACCCGAACCCTAACCCAACGAGGGCTAGGGAGAGGTACATGACTTGGGTTTTTATCTCGGCGGGGTCTTCCTCGAAATATATTTCTAGGGCCTGCCCTAAGATTAAGGGGAAGATCGAGAGGATCGCGCCCGCAAACATCCCCATGAGAAACCCTAGTAAGAGCATGGCTAGCTCGGGCCTCTGGAGCCTCCATATCTCGGAGAGCTTGAATTTCCTCGGTTTTGATTTTGATTCTGGTTCTTTTTCATCCAGCTGGATGGATGTGAATAGCATTGATCTCGATCTCGACATGTCATATACTGAGTTTTCGTAAGACTTGATACTCTTTTGGTTGTAAGTTTCTACCATATGTCGTTTTGACACTGGTTCAGAAGAAGCAAGCTTGACGAGGCTGTAGTATGCTCCCATTGCATCCATGAGTTGGCGATGATCGCCGATCTCGACGACAGAGCCATGATCGAGAACGACAATAGCCTGAGCCTTTCTCACTGTTGCCAGCCTGTGAGCGATGACGATTGTTGTCCGGCCTCCAGAGATCTTGTCGATGGCCTTCTGAACCACAAATTCAGACTCGGGGTCTAGAGCGCTGGTGGGCTCGTCGAGCAGGAGAATTTTAGGGTCTTTGATCATTGCTCGAGCAAGGGCGATTCGTTGTTTCTGACCACCTGAGAGCTGAGTTCCACGATCCCCAACCTATAACCAAAAGCGACACGTGAGATGAAAACTTATGAAAAGTGGGTTATATACATCAGGTTAGACTTCACAACTAAAAAATCAACTTTATTTTGAGTTAACTGCATTTAAGGTGAAAGTTAAGAATATATGTAAAATGGGTCATATAAATTGGGCCGGATTTTGCAACTACTCTTTATGTATGACTAATTATTTTCAATTTCTTTCATTGTGGGTTTAACTTCTCGCTCATGCTCGTATGACCATAAACCCTTACACAATTGGGTTACAGTAGAACTGAACTTCCACATATGTGACTGTGTACACAAGTTCAAAATCGACCACCACTTATACCGTGTAAACCAAGTCATATAGATCATATTGGACTTCACAACTGAAAAATCAATTTTATTAGTCATGTGTGACTCTTCCCTTTGTATATGACTTATCTTCAATTTCTTTCTATGCAAGTTTAACTTCTCTCATACTTATTTTCCTTCACGCTCTTATACATAGACATTTAATTTAACAATATTCGAATGTTACACTAATTAACAAGTTATAGTACCTGAGTGTCATAGCCTTGTGGAAGGCCAGAGATGAAGCTGTGAGCATTTGAAGAAGTGCAAGCAGCTATAACTTCTTTCTTTGTGGAATTTTCCTTCCCCATCAACACATTTTCAAGTATTGTGGTGCTAAACAGAACTGGCTCCTGGCTAACCAACCCTATCTGATCCCTCAGCCACTTGATTTGCAGTGTCCTTAAATCATGACCATCCAAGGTGATGCAACCTTGCAACAACAACATAAACAAGTCTTTTTTAAAACAAAAAATATTTATGAGAGGGTTCAGGTCAAAAATCTTCTAAGAACACAAACTAGAAATCAATCTAAGCAATCGGCAGTGATGACACGAATAATGTAAACACGAATGGGCGAATCTCAAACCGTTGTAAACTCAACATTTATAAAAACGAAGATTTAATCTCAGTCGTTTAAAAAATAAATCTAAAGGTCCACATATAAGATTTAAATTCTTAGTCATTTTCCAATAAAAAACTATTTGTACATACATTGGGGTTATGATCTAGTGCGAACCAGACTACGCCGTGCGAATCGTGCGAACCAGCTGGGTGGTGACATATGTGCGCGTATTTCCATTATTAAGCTATATATTTCCATAAAACAGTCTGCCGGTGTTTCCATTATTATGATCTGTATTTTCATAACCCTTATAATCCCTTGTTACACTCAGGGACCTCTCGTTACACCCAGGGACCCCTCGTTACATCATTTCCCCGACAGGGTTCATTGATTTTCTATAAAAAAAATACCCGTCCCCCTCGTTACACCTGACCCCTCATTATATCATTCCTCCGACATGGTTCATTGATTTCCTATAGTAAAATACCCGTCCCCCTCGTTACACCATTCCCCATTCAGGGTTCAGTGATTTCCTATAGAAAAATACTTGTCCCCCTCGTTACACGCGGGGACCCCTCGTCACACAATTTCCCCGATGTTATGAAAATACATGCCATAATAATGGAAACACCGACTGACTATTTTATAAAAATACATGACTTAATAAAGGAAATACGTGCGAGCAGTTAGTTCTCACAGTTCGCACAACCCTCCTGGTTTGCACTTGAATGTGCCCCTACATATGTCTTTGAATGTGACTATGTCAGTCGGCTATGATTCGCTGACTATATGGTCATTTATTGGACTGAGACCATAGCTGACTGACATACCTAATTATCAGAAGTCCAACCCACCTACAAGCTCAAACTTATAGGTGTAGGCCCAGACAAGCCTAATTATCAGAAGCTCAACCCACTTAAAAACTCAAACTTATAGATGTACGCCTAGATTGTTATATAAGATAGTGAATAGATTCACATTTTTCAAATGTGAGACTCTAACACCCCACTCACGTGCAAGCCAGTTCGAAATGCGCACGTGGAAACAGACATGCGGGGAGGGGGGGGGGCAGATATAGAGCGGACGCATGATCCATGGGCTTTTAGGCACGATGGCATATGGAGAGCATGTATAAGATAGAACCAAGCTCTGATATCATATCAGAAGCCCAACCCACCTAAAAGCTCAAGCTGATAGGTGGAGGCCTCGATTGTTATATAAGCTGGTGAATAGATTCACATCTTTCAGATGTGAGACTCTAACACTAATGTCTAGTCAGATATGGTCTCGGTCAAACCTCATGACCATTGCTGGTTAGCAATATGATCGTTGCCTCGAACTATACCCAACTACCCGATTTGAAGTAGTTGGATATATATTTTAAAAACTTGACTATCATTGGAGTTAGTCGGGTATGATGCCTGATCGCACCTGACTAACAGCAATGCTAGTCGGGTAAGCTCGAGAATACCCGACTATCAATGATTCCATGTTTCTTAATGTGTTGGTGATTCACTATTACCTTCAATGGGGTCATAGAACCTCTCCAAAAGGGCAAAAATGGTGGACTTGCCTCCTCCACTAGCACCAACCAACGCGAGAGTCTTCGAAGAAGGGACGATGAGGCTGAGGGAGGCGAGGATTGGAGCGTCCGGGCGGGAAGGGTACGCGAAAGTGACACCTTTGAACTCGATCCTTCCACGAGCGTTTTGAAGTGTCCTTCCCTCGGGATTGTACGGGTCAATTTGGGGGACCCTGTCTATGATCTCAAAGACCCTACTTGCGGCCATAGTGCCTTGTGCAAATTGAGCAAAATATGACAATGACAGAGCCAATCCCCTGTGGATTTTGCCACCAAAAATGCGTTATTTCTTGACCCATCAAACTTTTATAAAAGTTCGGCAGGAACATTTTTTCTACATTGTTAAAAATGAATTTGAAAGAGGAAAACACCTTTCAAATTTTAAAAAAAATAAATTAAAATTACACGTAAAAATAAATAAATTATACTTTTATAATCAAGAATTACACATTAATTAATTAAAACTTATAAATGCAAAAAAGAAGTTATTCCTGACTAATTAAATAGGATTATTAATTGAAAATTAATCAAAAAATAAATCGGATTCAAGAATTGAGATTAGTGGAGATTAATCATGACTAATTGAACAAGGGAAAGTTTTAGAATACTGATATATATATTAGGTTAATCAAAAAAAATTCCTGGTACTTTTTTTCCTTCTTTTTTGCATTGCTGTTAAAAATGAATTGAAAAGAGGAAAACACTCTTCAAATTCAGAAAAGTTAAAATTACACGTAAGAAATAAAATATATTAATTTTTTCATCAAATAATTACACGTAAATTTTATTAATTTTGTTATTCCAGAGGCAATTTTGCCATTTTAAGATAGAGGTCACGTGACTTATAACATGAATGGTATATTTTTAGTATGTTCTGACGGATTTGTACAGACGGTGCAAAATCTTAAAAAACTCACTATAATATTGTTTTGTAATTACGAGATATACGTAATGTAAGTACCTTCCTCCAACATTGACACCAAAGAAACAAGCAATGGCTGCACCACCACTGATCTCTCCCTTAGCCACCAAGATTGAACCATACCAAAAAGCCAGCGCCCAAGTTGAGTATGTGACCAAATAGATCACTCCAATTCCGGCACCTTTGGCAAACCCTATCTTGGCCCCAACCGGCACCAATTTATCCAGCATTCCGCTGTATCTCGCGGCTAGATGATCCTCCGCGACGAACGAAAAAACCGTTCGGATCGAGCTGATCGCCTGCTCTGCAATGCTGCTTGCCTTTCGATACGAAACCTTCAAGAAAGCGCGAAAACGAAATTACCCAAATGGCTATTTGGAGGCTTAAAAGAGAAGAATAATGAAACAAGGTTCTAAAACTCGGGATGATGAGGAATTCGGCGAGGGGAAAAATAAGAAGTTCTGAGTAGGTTGTCCAAAAAAATGTTGAATCGAGAGAACCAAACTGAACTGGGCTAGAAAACACCTAATCGAATAAAAAACCGATCAGCTTGAACACATGGACCTTTTAGTCATCAATCTTCATCAACGGGGCCAGTAAAAATATGCTAAAAATAGGTCCAAAAGTGAAAGCTTATTAAAAATTAGTTAAAGTACAACCGAGCGAACCGAACTGCATTAGATCGGTTTGGTTTTGATTTTTGATTTCCTACTATTAGAAGCCCAGTTCACTTAAAATCTAAAGCTGATAGGTGGAAATAGACTAAACTGTGATACCATATATAAGCTCAAACCACTTAAAAGCTCAAGTTGATAGGTAGAGGCTCAGATTATTATTTAAGCTGGTAACACATCTTTCGAGTCGATACTCTAGTGCACCTACAATCGATCAGATCAGTCGTATGTATAATTCACATGGTAGCAATAGTTTAGTAAAGTAAGATGCTTTCAAACAAAATACATTAAACTAAAATCGGTAAAACTGAATTATCAAAATTGAGTTCTAAAACTCGGTAGAAGCTCGAGAGTTTTAAAACACCGAAATAAAATGAAATGAAGGAATTCATTTTTTTACCTCTTCTTTTGAAGTTAGGCCAACGTAAATGGCCTTGTACGCAATGCCACAGAACATCATCAACGGAGTGACTGAGAAGACGACGAGCGACACCTTCCATGACCTCAAAAACCCGACCGTGTATCCACAGATGAAGGTGAATATGTGATGAATGAAATGTGCCATCTGCGATTAAATTTAGATTCAAGAATATATGTCAATGTTATTACTAAAACTCGGGATTGGAGAGAACCGGGGAAAATAAAAAAATAAAAATTTATAAGAATTAGGGAAGAAATCAGCAAAACTCGTTTTGTATCGAATCAATACTCTAGATATACCTATGTAATCTACATAAAAGACAAAAATAACAATATTTTTGAAATGAAAAAGAGGATAATTTAGAACGATTGAATAACTTAAAAAGTCACGAAGAGAACACTTCAGCGGCTGAGCATATCACATTGTTTGTGGTGGGGTCGAGGAATAAAAATCGACCGATTTTACCGAGTTTTCGGGGGAGAATACACGCAATCAAATATGAATTTTACCTTCTCTCCCATGACTTCTTGGATTTGAGCAACATCACTTGCAATTCCATGCATAATATCACCCGTACTAATTTGGGTGTCGAAAAAACCAATGTCCTGTCTTAAAACTGCTTGCAGATATTTTGTTCTTATTCGTTGAGCCGATCTTTCTCCGACCAACCTCCAACATGTAATCTCTGTCATAGCATCATTCAGTATATATCTTCAGACAAAGTTGTATTTCAAATAATTATAACAAGTACACTAAAATTTTATATATATATATAGTTGTATTGTAATTTTTCTCTTACGCATATATGCTCCTATGACCACCACTGCTGCAAGGCCAGACATGAGCAGACATATCTGGACAATGTACGAGGAATTATAGTTAGAGCTTGTAATAACATTCAAGTTCTAACATTCGAGATTGGGAAGATTGGTAATAACATTATGTTGATATATAATTTACCTGAAAGATAAAAAATATTTAGTAAAATAACATATTTTAAATCAATTTAATAAATTAAAACAAAAGTACAAATTATCAAGCAGTTTCAAGATATACATTTAAAATTAAATTAAAAACTGATAATAAACTCGAAAACTCGATTGAAATTTCGACTAGCTCGATTCTATTGAGTTTTCAGGGAGAACTCGGAAGTTTTAGAACATGGGTAACATCATTGAGTTGGAGAAAAACACGTCTCGGGATAGGGCTATTCAAAAACTTGAATCGAACCAGACTGAAAAAATTGAATCGATCGAATTCAGTTTTGTTATTGATCTAATCAATTCATAACAAGTAAACAGGTAGAAAACCAAACCAAAAATTGATCGACTTGGACACTCTGTCAATTTTCAGCCATCGATCTTCATTAGTTGGGCCTAAAAGTAGCCAACAAAAAATGTTTGAAATAAGTCTAAGAGTAGATTTTTTTATAAAATTAAACCCCGATCAAAACCAAACCACATCAGACTGGTTCTATTTTAATTTCTGGTTTCTCACAACCAATCTGATGTGTTCGGTTTTAAACCAATTCGATTCAAAATCGAACCATGAACAACCCTAGCTCGGGATGTGATAAAAAATTTCATACCTTTTGCACATCCTCCATCATTTGGCTAGTATTGGTGTTGGATTCAGCTGCAATCTTGTTAACAAACTCTCCAAATAGATAAGAGTACCAAGGAAGAGACCCTCCATTGATCAAAGCTCCAACACAACCCAACACCACAAGCACAATGTCCCAATTAGTCGAATACCTAAATAAACTAAACAACCCAACCGACTTAACCGTCTCTTCCTCAACTTCTTTATCATCATCATCGTCTTCCTCGGAGTCGTCGAAGTAGCTGTCTTCACCGACATGCGCACGTGACATTGCCGACATGATAGGACTGTGATCCTCTTTGACGACTCCTAGGTTTTGAGTTCCCATGTTATGGGACTTGCTGTACTCAAGCTTAATATTATTATTACTATTATTTTTGGCTCGCCCCGGGAAGCTCTCGAGCTCGAGCCTCTCTCCATAACCCGAAACCGAAATCGAGTTCCCGTAATACGGATTGGTGGTGAGGTTATGGAACTGACCGGAGGTTTGGGAGAGGTCGTTGGCGGCGGCGGGGCT